>VNJV01012235.1:0-54680 GCA_008042635.1 Drosophila nikananu
AACCGACCGGCATGGTAATGGTCTCAATCGAAAGAGCCATCAAATCCCGGTAAAACCAAGGTAGAATGAATTTATAATAATTGTTGCACGTGCAGGCATACCTGTTTTACCAAAGTACTAATTTGCCACCTATTTTTCAACTTTGATGGAAAAAAAAAAATCGAACTTACACCGACTTATGGGTTTGGCGTATGAGGCGTTGTTCCTGAATATGTCCTTTATCATATTCAAAAGAGATCGGGTCCCCCGACGTCCCACCCCGAATTTCCAAGCCAAAAGATACTTTCAACTCAGCGTAAAAAGCGGGCGGTTTCGAGCAAATTCTGCTACAAGCGCAGTACGAAATTGTATGGCGGCCATTCATTTTTTCCTGTATTGGCGGCTTGTTTTTCGATTCCTGACTTTGTAAGGACTTTTAATGACTTCAAATGAGTGTACATTGATTAAATATTCTTCAAAAATATTAAATGATGTAAAATTAACTGATTACTTTGAACAAAAGTGCATAAATGATAGAAAATTGATCAAAAATGAAGAAATTTGAATTATAAAAAAAAAAAAATTTTTTATTCTTTAAAATATATGTTTATTTTATTTTTAAAACATTAAATATGCACCATATTAGCATTTTCAGAGAAAAAAAGTAAGATGTATATTTCGAATTTGGAAAAAAATTAAGAAAACTCCCGCAAAAAACATTAATTTTCGAGTATAAAATCTACTATTTATCACACCATATAGAATGACCACTCAATCGAAAGGTATTTAAATTACCTTTCATATAAAAAAAAAATTATGAAAATATCTCAACTGGTTCAAAAGTTATGATTTTTGTATAGCAAAAGTATCTAAACTGCAACTGTGCGACGCGTCGCGACGCCAGGCCCCGCTAAGTGGTAATCAATTATTCTTTAAACATTATTAATTTAAAACTATTAAACTTTATCTTAAACGTATTTCATTTAAGTGTCGATTTATTATATTATTTATGAATTCAAGTAACATTGCACAAAGATTCCAAAATATAAACATTATAAACTATATTATTAATAATATCCTCTTTGTAGCAAGCCATTTAAGATTATTAATTTCTGGCCACATTATTTTCAGAAGTTACGGTCTTTTTGAGAGAGTACGTTACTATCTCAAAAAGAGGAGAGAAAAAGGGGTTGAAAAAGAGCTGCCTGCGAGCAGCGGATCACTTCGGTACGAGCACCGGAACAAGAACGAACAAAAAAGAATTTAGTGAAAACGAGAAGTTTGAACAAAGTGTAAAAGGGAATTTTAGCATGAAACAATCTGTTAAAAATAGTTGTAAGTTTTGTAATAAATAATAAAGTATAATAAATTGAAGAATATATACAAAATATCCTGATACATCTTATACAAATTCCATCAGACAGATACCAAATCATTTAAAAGCAATTGTTTATATAAAACCTTATCAATACACGGGTTATATTGCCCTTGTGCTCGTAGCTCCTTGACTTATCTACAAGTACAAAGCTTATCTCTGATAAGAACTTTCATTCATAAAAAAATACTCTGCTTTGAGAATAGTAATCCATATTTGATAAGATTGCAATTGTTCAATGCCCTATTTTGACAGCAAATTCATCACGTGTTACCAGACTCTGGCAAGCAGGCAAGTTCTTTGCCTTATAGTCGATAATGTCCTGGGCATTCAACGGGGAACACAGTATCCTGACCACCAGGCCACAGCCTCACAGCCAACCCATCGCCAACGATAGATTCTTTCATTCTCATTGCAAATAGCCAATAACAATGATTCTAGCAAACTGTGACTCTTAGGCATCTATCTTATCTTTTTATTCATTCCATTTCTTCGCTTGATAGTTGTGAGTGTTATTGAATGCCAAGATAATATTTGCAAACATTTACTTGGCGTGGTTTTCCCACTTACATATCTTATCACATAAGAATTATAGAAAGACATTTAATTTGTCAAAGTTCTGGATATATTGCCGCAATAATTCGTTCTTGATTATCGTAACTGTTTAAGAAAACTAAGACAATAATTGAAATAATTGATTTTCTTTTCTGTTTATTGGTTCTTCACTAAATTATCACATTATTATCTTATTTGGCAGCTCCCTTCTTGGCCACAAACTCTTCCAGCGCCACCTTGCGTAATGTCTTCCCATTGTGATTGGCGGGCAACTTGTCGGTGAACTGGACACCAGCATGGAGTTGCTTTTCAACAGCGGGCAGTCTTCTGGCCACATAATCCGTTATCTCCTGCGCCGATATCAATGTTCCCGGGCTCTTGACCACCAGAGCACCAGCAGCATATCCGTACCGTTCATCGTAGATGCCCACGACACAGACTTCCTCCACCTGGGGCAGCTCGTATATGGCGCCCTCGATCTCAGAGGGCCAATAGTGATTGCCTAGGTACTTGTAGATTTCCTTCTTGCGATCCACTATAACGATCAGGTTCTGTTCGTTGAAGTAACCCAGGTCGCCGGTATGGAACCAGCCCTGGAAGTCCTGCATGCGCCGTGACTCCAGGGGATTGCCAAAGTAACCATTCCAGGGCTGGCCATTGTGCACATAGATCTCGCCCACCTCGTTGTATCCCAAGTACTTGCCATCCTCGTCAACAATCCGAATCTTCACACCTGGCAGTGGCTTGCCGGCAGTATTGACATTACCTAATCCCATATTGACGCTGATGGCACCCACCTCTGTCATGCCATAGCCCGAGGAAAGCATGGCACCCGGACACAGCTGCTGTACCTTTTTCAGTGTGGTCATGGAGGTAAAGCCACCGCCGTAGGCTACAATCTGAATGGAGGCCAAGGCTTCTTTTGTGGCACCAGGATAATTGACCAAGGCAGCCATGTGTCGAGGTGGCAGAAGGACGGTGTTGATCTTATACTTCTCCACGAGCTTCACAAAGTAATCCGCCGAAAAGGGTTTAATGGTTATTATCCTTGTGCAGCCGACCACTGTTGCTAGGATGAAGGAGGTCAAGCCGCTGTACCAGTCGAGACCACTGGCTGAATATATTGCTAACTCGCTGTTCATCACGCTGTGAAGGTAATTATATTGGAATATATTTCGAAATCGATTTAAATATGTTCAGAACTCACGAGAGATTTACATGCAAAGCCGCATTGGAAATGCAGACAGCCTTGGGCATGCCAGTAGTTCCTGAGGAGCACAGAATGGCCACCGTCTGCTCGCCTCCCTCTTTCAAAGGTTCTGGTCTGTACAAAGTTGGGTGGTTAACTTACTTAAAAGACTCTCTTAGTCCTCTACTTACTGGTAAAAGCGTTCAGTGGGTGTGGGATCTAGGAGGCTTTCAATATGTGGCACTCCCTGAACAGGATCTGTGACTGTGAAGATCTCTGATTCCCAGCCCTTAGTGGCTGCTCGCACCTTCTCATAGGCGTGACCATCGCAGAATATAATTCTCGGCTTTGTGATAGTAAAAATGTGTGTCATGCTACCTACAATATTGGAGAGTTATATCAGCAAAAAAAAGCGCTTGATTACAGTATAAATACTAACCTTCGTCCATTACCGGATTGATGGCATGAAAAGCTGTTCCATTTAACAAGCAGGCCACTGCAAGCGGCATATAATATCCGGATACTGGAGTCCCTTCTTCTTGAAGATCTGAGCTATACGAATGGCCCATGTGATGGCCTGATCAAAGGTGACTACCACGCCATCCGTATCGTTTATCTGTTTTCAGGTTTGGTTAACTGCGATTCTACATTTCGGGTTGCTCTTTGGTCTCACTCACCTGGCAGACATTTTTGGGCCAGTTCCTCATGCTGCTCCATATAACCTTGCCGATAGACGTATCATCTGTGTACATATTAGCCACTTTGGGCCCACTCCAGATTCGATCTTTGGGATCGTAGCTCGTTGGTAGTCCGTCCATCCTTTAGTTTCTCAAGTTTAAGCTATACTGCCACTCTTGGCCAATGAGAATCCGTATTTATAGCAGAAAAGCCCACCAATGGGGTTCAGTGATAAGCTGAAAAAACACACATAATTCTTGGTCAGCAGAACTGCTTATCTTATTTTGAAGCATTTACGCTAATAGGAAACTATGAACTCTCATAACAAAATCAGATGTTTTTTGGTAAAATTAAAAAACAAAAACCGCAAAATATCATTTGTTTCTTTTTTTCATGTTCAAAAAGAAAACTTAAAAATACACCTTTCATTAACCTTTAAGGAGGAGGCCGGCAATTCATTAAATATTATTTGTGCTCTTAACTAAGACATACTTTTAGGTTCGATAACAAACCGTGCACTTACATATGTTGGTAAAATGAAGTATAATTTAAGGAGCTAAACAAAAAAATAACACTGATAACACCAAGAACCCACAGGTCCACCCCGATTAAACCCACTCCTTGTCGTATTGCCAGCCTGTCACAGATATACCCAGGATTAGTTTTCTTGCAGTTACAATTTATTGCAATCCAAAGGTCACCTCGCAATCGAGACCCTCGAGCAGGGCACTTCAACAATAACATGAAGTGTTGCAATTATCTCCCTGCACTTATGATTAAAGACAAACAAAAACTCGACTACGTTGGATCCAAGCGGCGAAGAACTCACTTTCCCGTGCCGCTTTGGGCGACAAAAACGTCGCGTGCCACCTTGCGCATCGTCTTGCCATTGACATTGGCAGGCAGCTTGTCGGTGAACTGGACTCCAGCTCTTAGTTGCTTCTGCACGGCGGGCAGGCGCTTGGCCACATGCTCCACAATCTCCTTCGCCGATATGTTGGCTCCCTTGCTTTTCACCACCAGAGCTCCAGCGGCATCGCCCTCCCGCTCATCGTAGATGCCCAGAACGCACACATCCTGCACCTGCGGCAGTTCCGTAATAACACTCTCGATCTCGGTGGGCCAGTAGTGAAGTCCCTGGTACTTGAGGATCTCCTTCTTGCGATCCACAATGTAGAGGAAGTTCTGGTCATCGAAGTAGCCCAGGTCGCCAGTGTGGAACCAGCCCTCAAAGTCCTGCATGCGACGCGTCTCCACGGGATTCCCATAGTAGCCATTCCATGCCTGTCCCGTGTGCACGTAGATCTCGCCCACCTGGTTGTAGCCCAGACTCTTGCCCTCTTCATCCACAATGCGGATCTTAATGCCCGGCATAGGTCTGCCCGCCGAGGACACGTTACTAATGCCAATATTAACAGTGATGGCACCCACCTCGGTCATTCCGTAGCCCGAATTGAACATGGCCGTCTTGCAAAGCTCCTGCGATCGCTGCAAAGTGGCAAGGGATACGGATCCGCCGCCATAGTTAAGGTGCGTGATGGGGGCCAGGGCTTCGGGCTTCGCCTCCGGGCAGGTAATCAAAGCCGACAGGTGACGAGGTGGCAGGACAGCATAGTTGATCTTATATTTCTTGACCAGACCCACAAAGTAGTCGGGAGCGAAGGGTTTGCTGCTGATGATGCGGGTGCATCCAAAGACAGTGCTAAACACAAAGGCCCACAGTCCGGTGATCCAGTCCAGGCAGCTTCCTATAAAGATGACCGACTGGCTGTTAACCAACCTGTGAACAGTTTATACAATATTAAGAAAATAGTCGTTAGATGCTGAGAAGATAAACTCACATGTTGTCCTGAACGAGGATGCTGTTGGAAATGCAGACGGCCTTGGGCAAGCCAGTAGTTCCCGAAGAGCACAAGATGGCCACCGTTTGGTCACCTCCCTCCTTCAGAGGTTCCGGCCTGTAAAATGAATTTGTATATATTATTAAGTATTTAATTAATGAGTGATTTCATCCACTTACTGATACATCCTTTCGGTGGCTGTGGGGTCCAGCAAGGTCTCAATGCTCTGAACTCCCTCAACGTGATCGGTGAGGGTGTAGATCTCCGGGTGCCAGCCAACAGTGGCCTTGTGAACCTTATCATACTCATGGCCATCGCAGAAAATCAGAGTGGGCTTCGTGATTGCAAAGACATGCGTCAGGGTTCCTAAAGGGTATATTCAGCTCCAGAATTTCTTATACATTTTCTGATGTTACAGACCTTCATCCAGCATAGGATTGACTGCATGAAAGGGTGTTCCGTTCATCAGGCAAGCCACGCCCAGTGGCATCACATAGGTGGAGTTCTTGGCTGCAATGCCAATGATATCCTTGTGGTTGAGTCCCCGCTTCTTCAGATACTGGGCTATCCGAATGGCCCAGGTGAGTCCCTGCTCGAAGGTGACTGAGACGCCATCGATGTCACAAATCTGGAGACAGCATTTCGTATCATTTCGTTTCAAATTGCAATCCCCTTCCGCTTAGACATACCTGACACACGTTCTTGGGCCAGTTCTTCATGTTGTTGAAAATGATCTTTCCCACGGAGGTGTCATAGTTGTATATGGAATCGCGCTTAGCTCCGCTCCAGACATTATCCTTTTCGTTGTAACTAACTGGTATCATGGCCATGATTCGGTTTCCTCGTAGAACTTCTTTGCGCCGTCACAAACTGCAGTGGACTCTGGTGATCGCGGGTAATTGCAGTTCGCTTTATATAGAGGAAGAGCTCTGGAAATCCCGTCTCGATGGGCGCCTTGAGTGGATCTATGGCAAGTGGCTAACACCTGTAACATGTTATCTGTGCCTGCAGGAGATAGTGCTCACCGTTGTTGTTTGGCCTAGGCCATGACTATTTTATACCCTGGCTTAAAGTTTGAAGTACCCAAGGCTTAAGCTTATGTGGGGTATAATCTCTTATTTATTATTAAAGTTTCTACGTAATTCAGTGCAAACCTGCAATCATTCTTTCTTAACATAGTCACCGGAAGCCCGTAAACAACCTGTACAGGGTATATGTGGGGATGGAAGGTGTAGACATAGATTACGACTAAATATGCAGACTGTTTACAGTATTTCCTTTATCTAATCTGTTCCCCATTGAATGCTAAATCGTGGCAAAAGAAAATCCCATTAAGTACTGTTATAAATAAAAAGGAAATGCTGATCAACGCGAAACACCTGACTAACTATGAATCAAAACACAAGAGCTATGCAATCACCCAGGAAGTTGCACCGATCATTGCCCATTTATAAAGCTGATGAGATTTGGTGGCTATCGTTGAGGGTTTATAAGCTGCATGATCCTTATATTAGCCCATATTGGGAACAAGGTTTGTTATCATTCTTTTGCTACTGTTTTAGACATTATTGAACTTTTAATAGCCATTACAGGAAGCACTACCAGTAAAATTGAGTTTCAATGTCATAAAAAAAATATATGAGGTAACTCAGTAGGCGGCTAGTGCTCGTAATTAATAAATTAGCTTTCAGTTAACCAATAACCAATTGTTGTTAAATAACTTTACTTAATCAAAAATTCCACATTTTGACTATCAAGCGTTTCAATCAATCTTAAACTTAAACCTACTTTCTAGTCAAATAAAAATAAATTCTACAATTTTTAATTCCACACTGACAAACAGCTTCTACCTCAGGCATTCTTAAACGCATTTTTACTCGATAAATGAATTTAATTTCTTTTAACAAAATTTAAATAGTAACGTTAACTGACAAGTTCTCCAAATCCGCAAATTTCCTGCAGTCTGGCAGCTCTCGTGGAACAGCTGACTGGCCATGTGTCAGCTGTGGGAAAATTTCACGGCCAACAATCAAAATTGGCGGACGGAACGCGGAAGCGTATCTATAGTTTTATGTAATGTTTAGTTGACGAGGAACGACATCTCCGAAAGAAGCTCCGCGATGTTTCTCTACCAGCTCAGGGGCGTCGTCCGCTGCTCGCGGCAGAAGCCGTTGCTGCTATGGGCACCCGTGTGCCACATGAGCGGCCTCACCCCGCTGAAGGAATACGAGGCGCGCGTCAGCTCAGGCCAGCTAATGACCGATGACAGGCAGTTGCAGACAATGAAGCAACTGGATGCCCTGTACCACAAGATCCAAAAGTACAAGCCGGATGGCTACAGATCAAGTGGCGGTGGAGGCGGCGGCTTCTTTAGCCGACTGTTCGGCAGGAAACCCACCGAGGAGGAGGATGACAACGATCCGAACGCGGGCAGCCATGCCCCACAAGGACTCTACCTCTATGGCAGCGTGGGTGTGGGCAAGACCACTCTGATGGACTTGTTTTTCGATTGCTGCACTCAGGTGAAATAACGGGGAATCCCATGAGGCAGCGGAAAATAACTAGCATTTTGGCTTTCAGATCGACCGGAAACAGCGCGTTCACTTCACCGCCTTCATGAACAACGTGCACACCCGCATCCACGAGGTCAAGCAGAGCCAAGGACCCGTCAGTCGAGCCTTCAACTCGGAAAAGCCCGCTCCGTTCGATCCCACAAGGCCGGTGGCCGATATGATTGCCCAGGAATCGTGGTTAATCTGCTTCGACGAGTTCCAGGTGACGGACATTGCCGACGCCATGGTGTTGAAGCGCCTATTCACACACCTTTTCCGTCACGGCATTGTCGTGGTGGCCACTAGTAATCGACATCCCGAGGATCTCTACAAGAATGGCCTGCAAAGGACGAACTTCCTGCCCTTCATTGCGCTGCTACAGAAACGCTGCAAGGCTTTCCAGCTGGATTCGATTGACTACCGACGGATAGCACAATCCGGAGACACGAACTACTTCGTCAAGGGTCAGACGGATGCGGATGGCAGCATGAACCGCATGTTTAAGATTCTGTGCGCCGAGGAGAACGACATCATCCGTCCTCGGACCATCACTCACTTCGGCAGAGATCTGACGTTCAGCCGCACCTGTGGACAGGTTCTGGACAGCAGCTTTGCAGAGCTCTGTGATCGCGTAAGCAAATGAATTAGGTAACCGAAATGAATCTGACTAAATGTGAAAACGTTTCACACCTTAGCCGCTGGCTGGCAGCGATTACCTGCAGATAGGACAATTTTTCCACACCGTTCTCATCCGAGATGTGCCCCAGCTCACCCTGGATGTGAAATCCCAGATGCGACGCTTCATAACGCTGATAGACACGCTGTACAATAACCGTGTACGCGTGGTGATATCGGCGGATACGCCGCTGGATAAACTGTTTAGCTTTTCGAGTGGTTCTGGCGCCCTTTCCGACTCGGAGCGAACGCTAATGGACGACTTGAAACTGGATCATGGGGTGAGTACCGTATGCACTCATTTTATTTTATGCGAAATCCTTTCATTTTGTATGCTTTCAGTCCGGATCCAAGTCAAGCTTCTTCACCGGCGAGGAGGAACTCTTTGCCTTCGATCGCACACTCTCGCGTCTGTACGAGATGCAGAAGCGGGAATACTGGGAGCAGTGGGCCAAGCAACGATGAAGCCCCCATATCATCGCCAAGCAATAGTAAATAAATTAGAGCACATAAATTAATTAGTCTACCTCGGTGCCGTGGAGTTTTTAGATCGAAATTTCTTGTTACTTAATGACCGCCTATAATACTTGCACAAGTACATATGGGTGCTTCTTTGAAAGTATTAAAGCAATAAAGCAATAAACAAAGTAAGCCAGGTTTTTGTAATTATTTAAATATTGACTTAAAATATTTACTTTACGACGAGTCACAAGATTGAGTCACTGGTCTGGTCACTGTTTCGTTTGGCACTTAAATTATCAGTTAATCGCGCCATCTGGCAACGCTCGCTCATTGATAAGATTTATGTTTTCGGTTGAGGTTGTGTTGGAGGATTAGAAGGTCAAGATCGTTTAGTTAGAGTATCTTTGGCAGCAAAATGAGCAGCATCAGCATGGAACTGGAAGTAAACAAGACCCTGCCATATGGTGAGACCTCCTGGTGCCAAAAATTACTTAATATTTCACGGATATATCTTGATATCGACAGACCCCTCGCTGCTGGTGGTCAACATCTCGCTGCGCCAGATCGAGGAGATCGCCATGACGGTGTCCCAGCGCTGCCATGTGACCGGCGTCAACGAGGTCGCCTGGGCCCTGCGCGCTCTCATGCTGACCGATCTGACCACCCTGGCCGGCGATGATACGGCGGCCAATGTGCGTCGCCTGTGCCTCCGTGCCTGCTATCCGTTCGAGCCGCAGCTGTTTGACAAATTCTTCGATCGTTCCCTCATTCCGGAAATGCACACGGCCGCCGTTTGTGTTTACCCCGCCCGTGTGAAGGATGCCCATCAGACGCTTCAGCAGTACAACATGCTGGATAAGGTGGCTATTGCCGCGGTGGCCACGGGTTTCCCCACAGGACAGTATGGACTGCAGACGCGTCTGCAGGAGATTAGCCATGCCATCCTGGCCGGAGCAACCGAGATCGATATAGTGATCAACCGACAGTTAGCCCTTGTGGGAGACTGGGAGGCTCTGTACAACGAGGTAGTTCTCATGCGCAGCGCCTGCGGAACAAAGGCGCATCTGAAGACCATTCTGGCCATCGGAGAGCTGGGAACCATGGAGAATGTGAGATCAGTGTTTCTTATTCTCCTAAAAAGCTGTAAATATTCCCTTTTTGAAGGTTTACAAGGCAGCCATGGTTTGCATGCTGGCTGGAGCTGATTTCATCAAGACCTCTACCGGCAAGGAGACGGTGAACGCCACCCTGCCCGTGGGCCTGGTCATGATATTTGCCATTCAGGAGTTCAAGCGTCGCACCTGCCAGATTGTCGGCCTGAAGCCGGCCGGCGGAGTGAGGACAGTGCGCGATGCCATTGCCTGGATGACGCTAGTGAATGAAACCCTTGGCGCCTTCTGGCTACGCCGCGAGAGATTCCGCTTCGGCGCCTCCGGACTGCTGGACGACATTGAGCGCGTAGTGCGCGAAGGAGTGGCCAAGATGGAAGCGGAGGAGCAGGCCAAGAATGTGCCGCCTCCCCCGGAATTCGTTGCCGCCGAGGAGTTCTGCAAGGAGCTGCGTAAGAAAAAGGAGACGAAGTGAGCCTTAGCCATCACTCACGCGGAGTACCATATATTGTAGCATTTTTTACAACTGACTAAAACCTATAAACAAAACATCCAAGAAGCCCCCCTTATAGGCGATGCTGGGCGTCCTGAACGGGAGCCTTGAAGTTGTAGGCCAGCTGCGCAGGAGCCGCCATTAGATCCTCCTCGGCCTGCTCCTCGCCATGCTGCAGGAGCTCGGCGGACGGTGCTCCCGTCTCCCTGTGCGGCTGATTGTCCGGCATCTTCACCTGCATATCCACGGCGAAGAAGGAGTCATCAAAGTTGATGCGGTTACGCTCGTCCTGCTCCAGATAGATGGCCTTGGGCGCCGTCGCTCCACCCATGGCCTTCTCGTACGTGTTGAGCCACTTGAGGTTGAGGTTGATATGCTTGGTGGCCGCGTTGAACTTCTTTGGCTTCTTCTTTGGCTTGTCCATATAGTAGTTGTGCTCCGTCTTCTGCGGAGGAGGAGCAATCTTCTCCAGCCTTCTACTCTTTTCATCCAGCTTTGGCTCCACATAATCGTACAGCGGCAGGTAGAAGTTGTACGGCTGCTCCGTGGGCGGCAGCATGCGCTGCTGGGGCTGCACTTGCTCTTCCACCTGGCTACTGGCCTCCGCCATGGAATCCTCCTCCAAGGCGGGGCCAAAAATTTCACCAGCACGCCGCAGCAGGTGTTCCAAGCGCTCAATGCTGATTATTTGCGGATGAATGAGCTGGACGTCGTCGTGCAACCGCCGAAGTGCCGGCGGCTTGGCGGCCACACTGCAGCAAAAGGCGCAGAGAAGCAGCTGCAAGGATGGGAGAATTAATTCCGACTATCCGACTTTCCGACGTGCATTTCCGAGACTCACAACCAGTAGACCACTCATGTCGCTTTCTTTCTGAGTTTTTGTTGGGTAATAAATCACTTTCCACTGGACATAGATGCCTCTGGATTGGCCACCTTCACTTTCAGAGATCTCACACGAAGTGAGGCCTCCTTGGAGCTGGACAAATCATTTATAGTGGCGCTCCGTGGGCTCCAAACGGAAGCTCGGAAGTCTCAATGGCTAACAACAAACCAGCCAGCCCAGGAGAAAACGAGTTTCCCACACGAAGAAAATAAATATGTAACGAGACAAACTAGACGACCTGCACATATATGCACACGCCAGAGCGCATAATAATGTTAATGTAACAGCGATCGCTTGGCGGAGTTGAACAAACTGGAACTGCCAGCGACGACGAACCGTTTGTCACTCATAATGAGTCCGAGTCCGAGAGCCTGGCCAATTTCAGGCGGTGGCCAGGGAAAAGTCGGGCGCGGAGTGCAAGTGCATTGACCCACAGCACAATTATTTCCGCAGCAATGGGGCCGCCGAATGTGTGAACCCGTTTCAATTGTTTCGAACTCATTGCCTGCCGTAAAAGTGCAAGTTCAAAGCGGCAGGAAATGCTAAATGGCAAAAGTGTAACGGCCACAACGTGTTCGTTGACTTGGCCGCCCTCCTCCCCGACCATAGAAAATCGTGGTTCAACTTACATACATCTCTCTGGGTGGTTTATTCAACAAATCGGATCCTCAGGACTGCTGCAGTTCGGGCAGTCCCTTGATGATAACATCTAGCGCCTTCGTGTCCTTTTTGACTGTCTCGTTCAGCACCTCCATGGCGCTCTGCTGCATGGACAGAAAGTGGTTCCACTCATCCTCCGCTTCTTTGCCAATGGCATACTCCGCTCCACCGTTGCCTGCGAATTGATTCTGTTGCATGCGCATCTGGGAGAGCAGCTCGCTAAGGCGACCCTTGAATTGGGTGGGAGCAGACACAACCGCCTGCATGTTCTGGAGCTTGGTGCGCATGGCTTCCTCCTCGGGCGTGAGCGAGGTGCCCACCTTGCGGCTGCATTCCTGCTTCACAATTATCTGGAAATTAATTAATATAATATAATTCCTTATGGATTGAATAACATCCTTACTCTCAGTATCCGGTGGCCCAGCTCGGCCAGTTTTCGCTTATGCTCCAGTATCGTTGCCGTGGCTGTGGAGTGTCGTTGCCTCAGTTCCGTCAGCTCCGTCTCCACCTTCTTCATGTACAGGGCATGTGTATCCGCTTCCTGTTCCTGGCATTTAACTCGCCACTTCAGATCATTGAAGCCGATCATGGGCACGGGTATGAACTGTCGGGCGTCGGGATTATCAAAGTTCGCCTGACGCCACATGCGCGGATCCACGCCGCGTGGTGGATTCTCCAGATACTCCTTCAGTTGATCTTCATCGGGCAGGACCAGGGCCAATGCTTCCACAATCCCCAAATTGTTGAGTTGTGTCTTCAGCGACGCCTGGTTCAGGTAGTTGCTGAGCTCAGTGGCCAGTATTCGCTTGCTCTCGTTGGGGGCATGCTGCAGTTTCTCCTCCAGATAGATAACAATCTGGCACTTCTTGTTGTCCACCTCCTTGATGGAATCAATGTGGACAAGCATGTTGGGCTTGCTGCCAAACAAGCTGTGAAGCGTCTGAATAACCTGCTGCTGATGGGGCCTGAAAATTGTATTAAAGAATCAGTAGGGTGAAGGGATAGTTCATCTGTGCGACCTACTTTATGGCTGAAAGCTCTCTATCGAACTTCAGAGCCACCAGACCCAGTTTGTTGTCCTTGCCCGGCATACGACTGTAGCCGATGGCTTTGAAGCGGCACAGATAGTTCTCCGGGGTGATATCCACGGGCGCCGCACTCTGCGAGTAGAAGAGCTTGCCGGTGCCCCAAGTCGCCTGCAAGTAGTTCCATTTCGCAATGATATTATCTCGTTCATCGCCGAAAATGGACACATTGAGAATGGCCTGGGCAAAGGCCTCGTCAGCGGAAATAGGGGCCGGCTGCTGCTGCGGCTGACCGAGCATAAAGTTGGTGCCACCAAATCCTCCGAAGCCCGGCGTCACTGTCGTATTGGCTGGCTTCCCGAAGGCTGTAACAACGTGAACCAGGTTAGGAATACAAGCACAATAGGTAATTGGATAATTTGCGACTCACTGGATCCAAAAACACCGCCGCCAAAACCAGTGGTCGGCTGGCTGGTGGCGGTGCCGAAGCCGCCGAAAGCTGGCGCCGAGGTTGTAGTGGCCCCAAAGCCTGCAAATCCACTTGCGGGCGCTACACTCGTCGCTGCCGGCTGCCCGAAACCACTGAAAGCCGGTGGCGCAGCACTGGTGGCCGGAGCACCGAACAAACTCGTCTGACCCGTTGCCGGAGCTGCGCCAAATCCACTAAATCCACCGCCGCCGAGTCCCGTGGTGGCCGATGTTGTTTGCGCAGCCCCAAAAGCCGGAGCACTGCCAAAGGGCGAAGCCGTGGCACCAAAAGCAGGAGCAGCTGCGGCAGCCCCAAAAGCAGGCGTGGCGGTAGCAGCACCGAAAGCGGGAGCAGCACCAGTTGCTGCTCCAAAGGCCGTACCGCCGCCAAAGGCCGGTGTCGATGTCTGGGTACCAAAAGCCGGCGCCGCTGTGGCGGGAGTTCCGAAAGCGGGTGCTGGTTGACCGGTGGCCGCAGCCCCGAAAGAGGAGCCAAAGAGACCGCCAGCTGTAGAGCGGGGGAGATAAGGAAACAAACAAAAAGGAGGTCAGTGATTTGGTAACTCAGCTTCCGCCTGGTGGGATCTTATCAGTGATTGCGGCCGAATCTGGCATTAGTTTGTTGCGGACACTGAGCGGGGAATGGCGGTGCTTCTGATACTTTTGTTTCTGTTATTGGGCTTCGCCGGCTACGTTGCCTACGTGATCCGTCAGAAGGGGTGAGCGCCAGCGTCTCCTTAACCGACCAACTCTCATATCCGTCTCCTTCAGCATCGATCCCAAGGACATTCGCATCCACAGCCTGCAGGACGCCAAGAAGCTGCTGCAGCCGCCGCCAAGGGGCCAGGGGCCACACAGATACCTGGAGAAGAGGGCTTGAGACACTCACTTTTGGCCGGCGTGCTCGTGGCTCCCAGCGATGTGTTGCCTCCGAAAAAAGACATGCTGCCGGGTTCTCGGGCTTGAATCGTTGTCGGACTATAGGGCTTGCCTTTCCCAAAGGCCTATTCAAAAATTTGAGGATTTAATTTAATAAAACTAGTCTTAAGCCTAATAAACGTAAAAATTTGGCGCTTTTTGTAAAAAGTGTAAGACAGTGTGCCCGCACCTTAACAACTAAAAAACACTCACATTATGTTTTTCCAACCCTGTTTTCTTTTTTGCGCGTCCCATGGTATTCTAGCACCTTCGCCCCACGGTCACACGCATACGGAAAAATCGTGAAAATTCTACGCTACGGAAAACTACAAATCTCCACAAACTCTACAAGCTAACGAATAATTTGGAAACATGTCACTTTTCGGAGCGTTGATGTGTGACTTCGACGACGATCTCGGCCTGATGAAGTAAGTACTGGCGGAAGTATGAAAACAGCAAGGTTTTCTGCTGGCGCTCCTTCGGAAGCCCCATTGATTTCCATACGTGTATGTGCCTGAGCCCCTGCTGGCCCCTGGTGGAGGGGCCAGCAGTTGCAAAAGGGTGGAGAAAACCTAGCTCTGGTCAGAATTTAGGGAATACAGCTAATTAAAACAGCTAAAGCGAGGCAAAGCCTGCCAAAATCGGCATTAAACATGTGCACGGGTGTGTGTTTTGCCAGTGTGCGTGTGTGTGTGCAGCATGCGTGAAGAGAAGACGTAATAATCGATAATTTGAAATGGGTGACCGCAGCAGGGAAATGCAGTTATTTCCTGGGATCCAAAGGTCCAGACTGAGCAAGCCACAGCTTATCGGGGACTGCCCGTTCGGTGGGCTTTGTGGTCACAAAAACGGCGCCGTAGCAGGCGGTGTTTTATCAACAAACTCGTCTCCTTCTAAGGGTCGGATTGTTTGAGAAAATATTTGTAGGCCCACTGTTAGATTGGCAATCGCAGGGGAAAACAAAGTAGTACATCAAACCAGAGACTCACTACACCTAAAATGGATTACAAGTAATAGGCAGCAGAGTATTATTCCAGACACTAACGCCTGTCTCTCCCGCAGCAACCATATGAATCACACCATGAATGCCATGAACATGCAGATGCGCTCGATGAACCGCCTGATGAGCTCCTTTATGCCGGACCCCTTCATGCAGGCATCGCCCTTTGATCCGGGCTTCCAGCATCAGAACGCGCTGATGGAGCGCCCGCAGATGCCGGCCATGCCAGCCATGGGACTCTTCGGCATGCCCATGATGCCCAACTTTAATCGCTTGCTGAATGCCGGTGGGTATATATGTGGCCTTTCCCCAAAATATTCTTCTTTAAAACGAGATATTTTAGATATCGGCGCCAATCCGGGAGCCTCATATTGCCAGAGCACCGTGATGACCATGTCCTCGGGCCCCGATGGCCGCCCGCAAATCTACCAGGCCAGCACCAGCACCAAGACAGGACCGGGCGGCGTTCGTGAGACCCGCAAGACGGTTCAGGATTCCCGTACTGGCGTCAAGAAGATGGCCATTGGACACCACATTGGCGAGCGTGCGCACATCATTGAGAAGGAGCAGGACATGCGCTCGGGTCAGCTCGAGGAGCGCCAGGAATTTATCAATCTGGAGGAGGAGGAGGCCGAGCAGTTTGATCGCGAATTCACCTCTCGTGCCACGCGCGGAATCGTGCAGCCGCATCATCGTGGCGGCAGCGGAATGCAGGCCATTATGCCCGCCCGCCCGGCGGCCCACACGTCCACACTGACCATTGAACCGGTTGAGGATGACGACGAAGACGATGATTGTGTGATCCAGGAGCAGCAGCCGCTGCCAATGCGCTCCGTCGCCGGCCGACACTTGCCCTCAGCGCCAGCGGGTCCGCACAGCAGCAGCAGGTGAGTGCGAACGGATCCTCGTCCAGTTGGGGGGAGGGGTCCTGTTCCCTTTTCGCGTGATTGAGTAGGAGGATTAGCCGCAATAGCAAGAAACCCGAAAGATTTCCCAAAACTAACCCCTATCCCTCCCCCTCCGCAGCCAGAGACACTTTTGCTAAATTGAATCGTTTGTATTTACTTGCAGATATAATTACTAAATCTAAAGTACATACACAGTATATATTTTACTAACTATCTGAGCAATCAGCAATATAAATTTCTGCTAATTACATTCCCAACTGCGTTCCAAACGAAACGAAACGAATCGAATCGAAATCATATATAATTGCCCGGCACAGAGGTAGGCGGCACACTGAGTCCAGCTCAGGTTCTTTCGTTTGTTCCGTTTTCGTTTTGCCCACCGACTCCCCTATCTTCTCTTCGCTCGCCACGATCTCACCCGTCACTCAAGAACTGGGACACTGAAGCAGCTAGTATTGCCCCCGAACTCTTTCTCTCCCAAAAACCGATTGTTGTAATCTTTTCCAAACTTTTCTTCGACTTGATTCCATACTACGACAACTACGACTCTACGAAAAGCAGCAGCGTCCCAGCACCAACAGCAGCAGCAACATCTTCACCACCAATCTACGATCTAACAAACGGCCACAACAACAACTATGTGAGCTCGCGCCGCTCGTATCTGCGAAATGGCCATGGCCAGCATGGCCTGGCCACACCCCGTCGACCACTGCGCACGCCACCGTCCTCGCCGCTGGCCACGGTGTCCAGCGGCAGTCACAGTTTCGTCGCCTCGCCAAGGTTTGTTCAGTTCAGAGCCGCCGATAGACTACGCTATGTTCCGGTTTCATGGTTAAAATAAGCTTCGATCATCATGCACTCCAAATACTGCTTACGAAGAATGCTAATCCAATCAGGCTTTGGACTTCGGCAGCTGCCGAAGCTTAATTCGAAGGATTTATGGTCCGATCGAAGGCTTATAGTTGAGGCCTAAATTTTACCAATTCACTCAACGATTTGCTCTTGTTTATATACCATTTAATCAAGTGTATTAACGACTTCTCGCTCTCTCTTCTCTTCTCCATCCAACATCTTGTACCTATCGATTTATGCAGAGATTGGCGTCTATATAATTCGCGGCACTATCGCAAGTAGAGCGATCGAGAATCAAAAAACACGATAAAAACGAACGAAAAGTATATGCTTATCCTGATAATTATATATCATATGTAATCTAAAACAACGACATGAACCAAGAACACGGCTCACGGCGGGCCTCGACGTAACCACATGCACCACACTCTACTAACCGAAAGGCGGCGCCGCTACGTTCCACTCCGCTACGCCTCCTCATCGTTCGCCACAAGAACTGCGTTACAACAACAGCATCTCCGAAAGCCACTACGTGTAAGGCCGCCACACTCCCTCTCTCACACACACATCTATCTCTATCTGTCTGCATTTAATCCGTAAACCGCGAAACGAATCCCCTGCGACTGCCACTGCGACGGCGACGAATAATTGGCTATCGACGACGTTTAACAAAATTCTAACATTGTTGCTGCTGCTGCTGTTGCTGCTGCGCCAAAGCTCCACTGCGACTATAATCCTACGACCTACGATCATCAGCATCCGCTTGCTCATTTCACCCTCCATTATCATCATTCCAATGCCCCACCTCCTGTCATTAAATTACCAACTTGCGTTTGAATTGGCCTGTGTACGAATGATTATCTTTGTCTATCCTTTTGATTTTTGTCTGCCCACGCTCTGGGATTTATAGCCATGACTAATGAGTATTCCTTTTGTTCCACGACCAGCATACACCCACATCCCTATGCCGCACAAGCCTCCGCCCATTCGCGGCGCCAGCAACGCGGAATGAAGCAACAGCAACACCAGTATGATGTAGACGAGGATCCAGAGGTGGCCACAGTAAAAGCGACCAAGCGTAGCAAGAAGCACTAGTGGCGGCGTCCACGAACATACACACCCTCAAACACAGTGGGAAGCAAGCGTTAGACCTGTTCCAGAAGGACCCTTATTTTATGACCAACAAAAACCGAAAACATTTTGAACTATTTTCCGCGAGTTGTTCTTGCGTGGGCACTTGTCAAATTTGTTGCCTTGATGGCCACGCAAGGAGCAAGACACCACACTCAACCAGTACACAATTCATTAACGAATGTGACTGTTCAACGCCAACCAAGACACTTTCCACAACACCTTGCACCTTCTCGCTAAATCAAAATTGAATTGAAAATGAAAATGAAATGGGCAGCGAAATGAGACCCTAAAAATAAGTTCAAATTAATATTGGTTAATTCTCCAGTCTCTAGATTTTGTTTAAGCTTTATATTGTAGTAACCCGGTCGGGGATCCCATGTAAAGAGGGACGCAGCCGGGGCAAAGGCTCCACAACAACTACTATAATCCAATCCAATCCCAATTACATGTAATTCGTAAGGCTTAAGTAAATGTTGATGTGAATTTAATTAAACGGTAATTACATTATATTAGTGAATCCCGAGGTGTGTCTTTGTGTTTTACTACCCAAACTAAGCTAATACCTCCTCCCTGACTAGTCCACCATCTCCATTTGCGTCTCCTCAGACTCCCGCCAGTTGCGCTGCACCATCTCCACCAGCTGCTTCCAGAACACCGTCTGCCGGAGGTAGTTGGCCAGGCAGGCTAGGATAAAAGCCCAGGCCAGACCCAGATAGTAGTCCGTCTGCACCACCGGCACGTTGGACAGCGGCTCGGTGCGCGTTCGATTGAGTATGCTCGGGTGGATGCTCTGCGGGTCCACCGTCTTCACGTTCGTGTGCCGCATGATGAAGCGAGCAAAGCTGCGCTTCTCCAAGTCGGACCACGAAGGATCGTACTTAAGCAGTGGCCTGCCCTGGTGGAAGATCATCAGTGTAGGCAGCGATACGATCCCGAACTCGGCATTAAATCGACCAAACTCATAGGCATCCACATAGGCGATGGGCAAGGTCGGAAAGAGATGCGGCAGCAGGTTCATCACCGGGGCCACGCGGGCACACTCCAAGCTGGAGGCTGTGCAGAAGTGGACGATCACACAGCTGCCCGGCTCATGACGCTTGGTGGCATTGCCCACGGGCTTGAGCAGGCCCACAATCTCCTTGGCACTTTGCATCATGAGCAGCCCGGGCTCCTCCTCCGTTACGTTCTCCGGCTGCAGGCATTTGATCAGGATCGGTGGCTTCCTCACCGGCGGCACCTGGGCCAGGTGCAGTATGTGCTCGTCGTCCGGCGCACATGTGTACCGTTCCTCCAACAGGGCAAACGTCTTAAAGCTATAATGGCACTGGCCCCGAGAGATGCCCAATGATTCCCCCGTGCCATTAGAGTAGAGGCCAAAGTAGTGGAGGGCGCTCAGCAGGCCAGAGAGCTCCGCCTGGGCTCGACCAGCACTCAGAACTGTTGAGATAAGGAAATGTTAATATGTGAGATATTAAAATTGAAGAATAAAATCACTTACCAAACAATAACAAGTAAATTTTAAGCATTTTGACGTTGGATTGAACAGCTGAGAAAAAGTAAGGCTGCACTGGGAAACCCAAATATTACCCTCCAACCTGTTTGAACTGCTTGACGGTAAATGTTTGCGAACTTTTTCAGTGGTTTTTTGATCGTAACTATTCTTAAACTCAACGGATTTCAGTCTGATTTGGTTTTTTTTTCTTGGTTTTTAATGGAGAACGTTTCTGCATTTAAAACTAGATTTATAATTTTTTGCCATTTTTTGGCAATTTTGACGGTGTAACCCCTTTCATTTTATTGAAAAAAATGGGTACATTTTTTCGTCAAAAATTTCGAACTTTTTCAGTGGTTTTTTGATCGTAACTTGGCTTAAACTCAACGGATTTCAGTCTGGTTTGGTTTTTTTTCTTGGTTTTTAATGGAGAACGTTTCTGCATTTAAAACTAGATTTATAATTTTTTGCCATTTTTTGACAATTTTGACGATGTAACCCCTTTCATTTTATTAAAAAAAATGGGAAAATTTTTGTACATTTTTTCAGTGGTTTTTTGATCGTAACTTTGCTTAAACTCAACGGATTTCAGTCTGGTTTGGTTTTTTCTTCTTGGTTTTTAATGGAGAACGTTTCTGCATTTAAAAGTAGATTTATAATTTTTTGCCCATTTTTGGCAATTTTGACGATGTAACCCCTTTCATTTTATTGAAAAAAATGGGCAAATTTTTGCCTCAAAAATTTCGAACTTTTTCAGTGGTTTTTTGATCGTAACTTTGCTTAAACTCAACGGATTTCAGTCTGGTTTGGTTTTTTCTTCTTGGTTTTTATAGGAGAACATTTCTGCATTTAAAACTCGACTTCTAATTATTGGACATTTTTTGACCATTTTTACGATGTAACCCCTTTCATTTTATTGAAAAAATAGGCCTCAAAAATTGCGAACTTTTTCAGTGGTTTTTTTATCGTAACTTTGCTTTAACTCAACGGATTTCAGCCCGGATTGGTTTTTTCTTCTTGGTTTTTAATGGAGAACGTTTCCGCATTTAAAAGTAAATTTATAATTTTTTGCCCATTTTTGGCAATTTTGAAGATGTAACCCCTTTCATTTTATTGAAAAAAATGGTCAAATTTTTGCCTCAATAATTTCGAACTTTTTCAGTGATTTTTTGACGTAACTTTGCTTAAACTCAACGGATTTCAGTCTGGTTTGGTTTTTTCTTCTTGGTTTTTAATGGAGAACGTTTCTGCATTTAAAACTAGATTTCTAATTTTTTGCAATTTTTTGACCATTTTGACGATGTAACCCCTTTCATTTTATTGAAAAAATGGGAAAATTTTTGCCTCATAAATTTCGAACTTTTTCAGTGGTTTTTTGATCGTAACTTTTCTTAAACTCAACGGATTTCAATCTGGTTTGGTTTTTTCTTCTTGGTTTTTAATGGAGAACGTTTCTGCATTTAAAACTATATTTATAATTTTTTGCCATTTTTTGACAATTTTGACGATGTAATGGGTCAATAATTTTGAAAAAAAATGGGTAAATTTTTGCCTCAAAAATTTCAAACTTTTTCAGTGGTTTTTTTATCGGAACTTTTCTTAAACTCGACGGATTTCGGAGTGGTTTGGTTTTTTCTTCTTGGTTTTTAATGGAGAACTTTTCTGCATTTAAAACTAGATTTATAATTTTTTTTGTCATTTTTTGACATCTCTCCATCTCTCTCTCGATCTATCTCAATCTTTATCTCTAGCACCTATAAATTTCAGCTTTTTAAGCTATTAATGAAAAATAATTTAAAAACTTTGTATTGCAGTGTAATTCCGGTATTATTATTTAAATTTTATTTTCGTGCCAGCTGAGTCAAGCAGTGCTCCGGTATTTCATTGCCCCACATTTTTGAGGGTCCAGGATTCTAGCGGCCTCCAACTCCGGTCACACTAAGGGGATCAATAAGTTTACTTTTCTTCTTTTTCTTGTTTTGGCTTTTCTATCACTCGGATTTACGTGCACTTCTGCTCGGGGAATTACATCATTGGACTTGGACGAGACTTGCAGGACCAGGCCCCAGTCTCGGCGCGATGACAGAGCTGCATCTGGAGCTGGAGAGCGTCCGTTTGGCAACGTTCGGGGAATGGCCCACAAACGCCCCCGTCACGGCCGAGGAGCTGGTGTCCAATGGCTTTTTCGCCACGGGCGGCTGGCTGGAGGCCGAATGCCACTTCTGTCATGTGCGCATCGATCGCTGGGAGTACGGTGATCAAGTGGCGGAGCGCCATCGCCGCTCCTCGCCCATCTGTTCCATGGTATTGGCTCCAAATCACTGCGGGAACGTGCCCAGGGAGCAGGAGAGCGACAAGGAGGGCAACAGCGTCGTCGACAGCCCGGCCCAGTGTGCCTGTCCCGATCTTTTGCTGGAGGCCAATCGCCTGGAGACCTTCAAGAACTGGCCGGTGAGTAAAGAGATTCGATTTCGTGGGATTTCGCAAGAGATGTAAAGGTAACACCCGCCTCCCTTTTCTATTCCAGAACCCCAACATCACGCCACAGGCTCTGGCCAAGGCTGGATTTTACTACTTGAACCGCCTGGATCACGTCAAGTGCGTGTGGTGCAACGGCGTGATTGCCAAATGGGAGAAGAACGACAACGCCTTCGACGAGCATCGTCGCTTCTTCCCCAACTGCCCGCGGGTGCAGATGGGTCCCCTGATAGAGTTCGCCGCTGGCAAGAACCTTGATGAACTGGGCATCCAGCCCACAAGTCTGCCGCAGCGTCCCAAGTACGCCTGTGTGGACTCCAGGATGCGCACTTTTTCTGATTGGCCTATTGGAAATATCCAGCCGGCGGAAGCCTTGGCCCAGGCGGGACTATATTACCAGAAGATCGGTGACCAGGTTCGTTGCTTTCACTGCAACATCGGACTACGCTCCTGGCAGAAGGAGGATGAACCCTGGCACGAGCACGCGAAGTGGTCGCCAAAGTGCCAGTTCGTCCTACTCGCCAAGGGTCCAGCGTATGTGAACGAAGTGCGCGAGGCGACGGCGGCCACTGCTCGTTCCCCGCCAGCGACGGCTCCGGCTCCTTCGCTTCAAGCCGACACACTGATGGACGAGGCGCCGGCCAAGGAGGCCCTGGCCTTGGGAATTGACGGAGGAGTGGTGCGCAATGCCGTCCAGCGCAAGCTCTCCAGTTCCGGCTGCGCCTTTGCCACACTGGACGAGCTCCTGCACGCCATCTTCGATGAGGCGGGGGCCGAGGCCGCTCTGGAGGTGCGCGAACCGCCCGAACCCAGTGCACCGTTCATGGAGAGCTGTCAGGCCACCACCAGCAAGGCGGCGACTGCGCTGCCAGTTGTAGTGACCGATGCCATCCCGGAATCACCGCAGGCGGTAATAGCTACAGTTCCGGCCACAGAGGCCTCCAGCGTGACCGATCAGCTGCAGAAGATGTCGGTGGCCCCGCCCAATGGCAACCTGTCGCTGGAGGAGGAGAATCGCCAGCTAAAGGACGCCCGTCTGTGCAAGGTGTGCCTCGACGAGGAGGTGGGCGTAGTGTTCCTGCCCTGCGGGCACTTGGGTGAGTCTTCGAGTGCGTCTGCCCTGAGCTGTAACTAACCTTCCCTCTGCCTTGTAGCCACCTGCAACCAGTGCGCCCCGAGCGTGGCTAACTGTCCCATGTGCCGCGCCGACATCAAGGGATTCGTGCGCACCTTCCTCTCTTGAAGCAGCAAAGGATATCGAGTTTATCAGCTAGTTGTTAAGCACACACAGACACACACAAAACCACGCTGGCTGCAGTTCAAATTATTTGGTGATTAGCTAATGGAATACCTTAATCGTCTACTAAGTACTTGGCCAACGGCAGCCTCCTGTTTTTACGCCAGCTCCTGGCATCCGCTGGGCTGCCGGTTGTCGTTACTAACTATCGCCGTGTGTTTATCCGAGCGAATCCACACGCAAATTGACCTTATACGAACCAGACCTGGGCCGCACAAGCGCTCTCTATACGGCACACACTCACACCTGAAAGGGTATCAATGCTTCGGCACGACCGCAGATCACTTCCTTACCTACGTTCTTGTTATCGGTCTCTTATTAACACGTGTATATGTATGTATTTTTGTTGATAATGTTTATAAGCTGCTGATGGTATGGTCTGCACACTCAACTCTGTATTGCAGCCACTCGGAATGCAAATACGAGATACGAAATATATCTATATGTAAATGTTAAGTGCGCCTTTTGTCTGTGGATGTCGTATGTATATCGCTTGGCAGCTTTTCCCCTTATTTGCATAAGCATTTTGTTATCTCTGCTGCCTGCAGGGTGCATATTATTTGTTTACATAACTTCGTGAAACACCCTTTTTAAATTGAATTACGACCTATTTATATATTTGGTCTAACATTTTTCCATACAAAATATTAAATATTAGAAATGAATGGCAGGAATCATCTTTCTCTGATAACAGGCTTTTAAACTTGGCGCCTATTCGATATTGATTAGCAGTGCTGGGTAAGGAAAAATATCAATCGATGTCGATGGTCGTCGATGTTGGCAAAATATAACATCAACAAAAACATCGAAAAACTGAAAAGCAGATTCAAACTAGCCAAATTTTAACGGGAAATAGCTAATTTCAGAGGTAACAGACTCTCATTTTGTGCATGATGGGGTAATAGGGTGGTGAGGTTGTCACAATCAATGCTGCCAACTCGCTTTTTTCGATGCATCGCCTAACAAAAACATCGGAAAACATCGCTAACCCGATGTTGACAATCACTATTCGAATGTGCGTTCAATTTTGAAATTCGGTCTTCGGTCTTCTTCGCGTCAAGTGCGGTCCAATGTTGCCTGGTCGCGACGGCAACGGAATCGGCCCCAAACGTACAAACTCCACCGGAAGGCGGTTGCAGAAGTGAGAAAAAGTGGAAGAACGCCTGGAAACGGAATATCGAAATTACCAAACACGCGCACGTGTGTGAGTATTCTGATCGTAAAAATACAGCCAGGTGTGCGAGTGTGTCGTGTCTGTGTGTGCTGCATTTACTACGGAGTGTGGGCGATAGCAAGCAAGAGGGCCGGAGAGTGCAGTAGAGTGGGGGGTGCAGTGACGTTTCCCCGAAAATTTTGTTACTTTTCACTGTGGAATCTTCTTCGTCGAAAAACATTTTCCTAACGGTGAGAAACAAAGCGACGCACGCACACACACAATCGAACGCTGTGCTGCTTTCGAGTGATGGCGGGAGGGAAGGCGAGACACGTATCTCGAAATCTCACAAGCACAAATACACACCAAATTTCGGTTTTCGAGCGTGCTGCGCATACGCGCTTTAGTTCCATTTTCTTTTCGGGTCAAGTCGCGGGAAACAGCTGTTTGGAGGCGAGAATGACCAGTCCACCCATTAAGGTATTCCCCGGCGAGCCGCAGAAGCGTAATCAGCGTTTTTGTAACTAGCTGTCTCTCTGCTTTAAACAGTTATTCACTTAAAACCTGGATAACCTGTGCTTCGGTGTGTGTGCTTTTGTTTTGCAAATACACACGATTTCAACAGCGCAGAACAACAAAAACCAAAAATAACAAAAGCAGGGCGGACTTTTCCCGTTCTCTTTCTCCTTCTTCCGCCCAGCCAGCGGAGAATGCAAAAATAAACAAACACAAAATCCCGCTATCTCAACGAACTGTGAGTGTGTACAGAATTTATATTCCGCAACGTACTCGTCCACGTACGTGTGTGTGAGATCGTTTGTTTTGCAATTGACCCAGTGCTTCCCTTAAATATTGAACTCAATTGAAGGCGCAGTTGCAGAGTCGGGAATTCATCGCGGATCGGCGGCTGCATTACTCATGCTCAAACACACCCTTTTCTGGGGGACTGTCTCCTGCAATTCACCGCCCCTTGCCCCGTAGCACATAACGTACGTACATATGCAGTTTACCCCCTCCCCCTTCATCACATGCTAGTGCTCTGCCTGATGCTGCTACGACTGCTATCTATAAGAAAAGCGCACAAAAACGTGCCGATCTCTGCGTTTGATGTGTTTCTATAGTAGCAGCAAGAGTATAGAGCTCAGGTACGGTGGGCACAAGATAAGAGACTGGAGGTTAGGTGATAGTGAATATAATAGGAATTCTTCAGTACTGTTCCCTTTTATTTCCAACCCCTTTGGTAAGGCCTTTGATCTGCCTGTAAGTTTATTCATCTTTTGGAGGAGTGAGTAACTTAATACGCACGATAAAAATATAATAATATGCATTAATGGGCCTACCATTAAAACAAATTATGACGAATGCGAATTAATTTTAGCACTTAATTTATCGAAACCTGATCTCGTATTATGATGTTTTTAGAGTTTTGTCAAATTAAAAGTTCTCGGTGAGCAAAGTGTTGCAGTTTTGTAATGTGTAATATAATAATTAGCCTTAATCCTGGTTCCACTGTGCCAGGGACGGACAATCATTTACGGCTGGAAGCCTCGCATCTCGCGATCCGCAGACGCTGCAACCCTAGTCGCTAACCAACACATTCGCAGACGCACTGTCACTCCGACGCTCACGCACAATGAAGCCAGGCTTCGGCGTGTGTGTGTGCGTGTATGTGGCAGCATTAACTAGTTTTATTTGTTTGGTGAATGTCAATTTCATTGTAATTGCACACCGGAGCTGGCGATAGAAAAGGAAAACAAGTTGCGGCGCTATGTTGGGTGATTAGTGCACCTGGGTGTTGCCATTTCAGTTTGCTTTTTAGTCATATTCAGCTACAACTCCCCGAAGGTCAGGTGGCGGCTGCCAGAGTTGCCAATTGCGAGTTGCCAAGCTGCACTTGATGCGGCAGCTCTAATTGTTTTGTTTACTTTTGTGCGGTGCGAAAATGCGAGAAATGCCAGAAAACGAGAGCGCCAGCGAAATTTAACGGTACGTGGTAGAGCAGCAGCTGCAAGTGTGTGAATTCGCGATCAATGGCGCTGCCTCGCTAAATAATCTGACCTCTCGGCCATCTCAGGCCAATTAATGTATGGATGCTGCCCAGTCTATTACCAACGCTACGCTAGGTTAGCATATCGCGCGCGCAGTGTCTCCAAGTCTCCAGTCCGCCCCAAAGCCGTAGAAGAAGAACTGCAAGACAAGACAGGTTGTGTGCGTGCGATTGTATGAGTTTCGGAGATTTTACGGCGGCGGCGAAGGTCACGGCTAACATATGCAAAATAAATTAAAGCCGAGAAACCAGACGCGAGATTCGGATTCAGATTCAGACTCAAGTCACTGTGATTCAGTTGGAGCTTTGAAGCCGAAAAAATAAACAGACAACAGCAACCGCAGTAATAAAACAATTTTGACTTGAATCGAGGTAACGTGCCAACGATCTGTTCCCCCCTTTCCCCTCCTGAGAAAACCTAGGCCTCTGGCGCTCCCTTTTGCGAGTCGTATCGCTTTTTAAACAACTTATAAACGGAAGTACATTCACCTGATCAGTTGAATGAACATGCGCTCTTTTCTACTTTTTTTTCCATCTCGCTTTTATTTATTATTTTTAATTTTTTCATATTTTTGCTCGACCATTTGACAGCAGCTGCTGTGGGGTTTTTTATTTGCGGACGCGACTCACTCACGTGCAAACATCCATAAAAACGCGCGAGCACGCGCTTGTTTGCATTTGATTGCATTTTTGCATATAATGCAACTCGATCCCTCACTGACCACTGACCTGTCCCAATCTTCTCGCCTTTGATAGCGCGGTTAGAGAAGTGTCTATCTGGAAATGGAGATCTCAAAGAAGTATGTGGGATCTCTCCGTTCTCCATAAGCTTTAATTTTGAGAATTGCCGACTCAATCGATCCGTTTTAGCACATTTCGCTTTGCGTTTCGCTTCGGTTATTAAGTTATATGCTAGCAAAGATATAACCCGTTTAAGTGTGGTACAAGTATGTTTAAATAAAAGTTAGTTGGTGGCTGAGTTCTGAGCAACGATGCCGAATATAGCAATTAATTTGAATATAGAAATATTACTAAGTGGCATATTAGTCATTTTCAATGAATTTCACTCCTTATTGAGTCATTTTTGGTAACACAAACGGGGTTTACCAGCATTTAATGTGGGATAAACCAACTCTTTGGCTTTCCCCTTAAGAATATAATAACAGTCTTACGAAGACGAAGCTTCTTTCAGACAAAAACCAAGATTCGGTACAATTGTTTAAAATGAAAGCCTGCATTCCTCATTACCTACGTTTATTCTCATTAATGCTATTAGTTACCTAGTTTAGTGAATTAATCACTTCTAGTTTGCACTTGGACCAGAGTTTACTAGATCTTACTTGTGAAAACCTTTCGACATAGAGAAAATGAGTTAATTGCCAGATTTGAGCGTTCCAACTTGAATTTCTTTTTCTGCATTCTTTTAGGTTCAATGTTCGCTGCTTAAATCTCTTGTTAGGCTTGTATCGTTTGACCAACTTTCTTCGTTATCCCTTTTCCAGTAACGGCTCTAGAGCTTTACAACACTACCGCCGGCAGGAACGCCAACACCAATCAGCTGCTGCAGCCGGAAATGAGCCAAGATGAGCGTTAAGGAACACCAAGCAGCAGGCCGGGACTTCAAGCGCAATTCAAACGCTTATGCCAGCTTGCCGCCCTCAGGCACGGGAGCAGCAGCAGCAACATCCTCCTTCACTGCCGCGGGAGCGGGAACTACTGGCAGAGGTCGGCAAGGCCGGCAAGTGCCTCTGGACCACCAGTATGGCCTCTCGAACAGCCTCTCCAGCGAGTCCATTCGGCAGGCCTGCGACTACTACGACGACGAGCTGAGCGACGAGGATCTCATCGAAATCCAGCAGACGCCGCAAGCCTTTCACCAGCAGGCCGGCAAGCAACCCCTGCAGCTGCAGCCCATCAGTTTTCGCTTGGGCGATGGCCAGGGGGACGAGAGGAGCGCCTTCTGCGGAAGCCAGGAGATGCAACCGGCTCCCTTGAGCACGCCCATTAAGCAGGCGACGGAAACGGATGAAGCCCTCTGTGTGCTCAGTGAACTGGACGCCATTCTGGATGTCCACGATGTCTCACAGCTGAATGGCACTATGAATTCGGGCAGCGACGATGACAAGGTGGAGGATTACCTCATGGACCTTGACAACTATCTGGAGGAGATGGATAATGCTCTAAACAGGGAGGAGTCGCTGACTATAATGGGCGGTCAGTCCAGTTTAAAAAGGGAGCCAAGGACAAGGACTCTGCCGTTGAGTAGAAAGAAAAAATCGAATAAAAGAATTGGCGAAGAGCAAGAGGCCGCTCCCGAGGACTTTCAAAGGGAGCATCAAATAAGGAAGACCTTCAGTTGCTCCCTGAGGCCCAAGAGCTACGCAGGTAATAGCCTAAATCCTTCAGCTGAAACAATCTTTAACACCATTTTCCTTTTAGCCTCATCAAGTGCTTCTCTGGGGACATCTACGGAGCCCGAGGTGGATGTTTGGAGGCGTCAGTCTATGCGTCGGGCCATGGAGCAAGAGGACACCAAAGGGACAGCAGTTATAGAGAGGGAGGAAGACGACCTGCCCACATTGCTAGTGGAGCTGCCTCCCAGACGCGAGGCAGAGATGCGACGCTGCTTTTCCCAAGGCGATTGCCAGGCTCAAGCCTCAATTGCTGGCGGCTCCCAGATGCTTACGGATGCGCACATCTTCGACAACCTTCTGCAGACTACGGCAAGAGCCTCCAGCGAGGAGCCGCGACCCCGGCAGTATGGACGTCGTTTGGAAGGACCGCCTACACCAGTTCGCGGCTTGGTGGTGGCCCAAAGTCGGCCCCAGAGTGCTCCGACACGCGTTCAAATGCGAGAGTCGCAGCCACCAGACACGCCCGCGCACCCCATCATGTCGACTTGCTCGGAATTGAGTTCGCCGCGTTCCTCGCGAATGCCCAGCCCCGTTTCCCTGCCCTCAGATAGCAGCAGCAGCAGCTCAGCGGAACAGGATCAGGACCAGGACCAGGTGCACACCACGACCATGTGCAGCGCTAGTAGCACCACGCCCCTTGAGCCGCTGCATCAACTGCACTTGCTGCTGCGCGAGAAGTGCGGCTTCAACAGCCAGTGGCCGCATGCGGGAAGTCGCACTCTGGCGCTGATTGGCTGCACCCTGGGAGTCTTTAACATGTGCCGATTTGCCGTGCTTACCATTAACTTTGGTGGCAATTTCCTCCTGCAGTTCGTGCTGCTGTCCGTGATCTTTGGCATCCCGCTGCTGTGGCTCCAGATGTGCCTGGGCGCCAAGATTCGTGCCGGTCCGGTGTCCATGTGGAAGATTAGCCCGATTTGCGCCGGCGTTGGCATCGCACTTGTGATGGTGCAGTGTTTTCTGGCCCTGTACTCAACTGTGTCCCTGGCCTGGATTCTGGTCTATCTAAGGGACGTCTTCCCAACAGCAGCCCGCACGGGTTATCGCTGGCAGGAGCTGGCGTTTCCCTATCGCTATGATGCCGCCAATGCCACTGGGAATCTCACACACACTGTGGCCGAGTACTTTAATGTGGTGGTGTTGCAACGCCTTCATCTGGCCAAGCATCCGGATGCGAGCGGAGTGCGCTTCCATGTCAACGATCGGGTAAGATCCACCATCCCCCCGTTCCCCGCCTTCCCGTCTAACTGACTCACTGCCCACTACCTTCAGCAGCTGGCCTTTTATCTGGCCCTCATCTGGGCGGCCGTCTTCCTCATCCTTTGCAAGGGCCTGAAGTCCCTCGGCAAGCTGGCTTATATCATCTACACGCTGCCATTGATTTCTCTGGCCGTGGTGACGGCCAAGTTTGTCTACGTCGTGGATCCTGGGAGGCTGCAGGTGAGTCTCAATGCTAGTTCCGTAGAATTTTCAATTTTATTACCGTCAATTTTGCCAAATTTAATGGGAAATGTGTACTTTATCTTAAACAAATCGATCAGTGAAGTGTTTACTAATTTGTTTATCCTCACAGAGTGGATTGTATACATCTCACATGGTAATTGTAAACGCGTAAAAGCAATTGTTTATCCAAAGATTCATTAATTAAATGAGCTTGTGGCATATTTCCATCTCAATATTTCACCAAAATCTTTGATTATTCTGTTTTTCAAGAATGTCTTCGCTGCCAGCGATTTCGATGACTTTCTGGTGAACTCCAACAGCTGGACGGCGGCCACACAGGAGACATTTCTCACCTGGGGCCTCCTGGGCGCCTCGGTAATTGCTATAACCAGTCGGAGTCATGCCAATGCCAACAAGGCGGCTCTAAGAAGAGATGCGATTCTGCTGGTTCTGCTCACCCTCATCGGGTTGGGCTTGATGGCTCTGCTGGCCTTGTGTTGTGCCCAGATCTTGTGGCAGCATGGCTACGTCTACGTGCCGGGATCTTTTGGTGAGTATTATCGGCTTTATCTAAGTTCCTAATCTAAATTTCTTCCGTTTATAGAGAATCCAGACTGTTATACGGCCGTGTACTCACTGCAGACACATCCCAATCCGAATCTGGTGTCCTATCCGCGTTCGCTTATACCCCACTACTCATCCTTCATAGGAGAGACTTACCGGCGAAACCGCAGCATGATCCATGTGGAGAGTGGCTTCCAGGCCCTGCGCTTCATCTCGGAGATCTTTCCGGCGGTTCTTTCACTGGCCAGCGACAGCATCTCGTGGGTGTGGGCTGCCGTGGCATTTGCCACCTTTGCGGGATTCGGTCTGGCGCAGCTGTGCGTGATGTGGAAACCGATTTCGAGTGCCCTGGGTAATTCCACAAGCTCGGTGCTGCTGAGCTGCGTAACTGGGCTGTTGCTTAGCATACCCTTTGCCACCGAGATGGGCATATCGATACTGTACTACGTGGACTTCCTATTGGGCGGCTCGTGGTTCATCCCGATCATATGGACCGCTCAGATTTTTGGCGTGTTCCTGATAAGAGGTCGCCCCTACAACGGGGACGATTTGGTTAATGATCTGAGGCTATGTGGTTCCATGTCCGCTTTTCTGGCCTTGTCCTGGAACGTACTGCTGCCCATTGGTCTCATCACGCTTTCGGTTGTGGACTACAAGGCCTCGCTGTCGAATCAGTTCTACTATTGGCGTGGAAAGTCTTACTTTATGTACTGGTCCCGGAAAATGGGCAGCCTGATCCAGATTGGAGTGCTGCTGGTTATTCCGGTCACAGCTATTATCCAGATCTATCGGTATCTGGCCCACGGTCCACCGGATATCTTGGAGGTGAGTAATCTTTATGATTTCAGCACATAAGTAGTTAATTTATAAACTTTTTGATATACTTACAGCGCATTCAGCTGCTTTACCGTCCGCCAGAGGAGGGAGAGGAATCACGGCGTCCTTCCGCTCGGCAAAGTGCTGCCCAGGGACGACGCAATGCGCTCGGCCAGACTACAGAGGGCACTCAGCACGATGCCCAGAACGATGCTCCGCCCAAGTACACGCCACCTCCGTCCTACACCACGGCCACAGGAGCTCGCTTGGCAAAGCTCCTGCGCCAGAGCATCCGCCGCAGCGTGCGCAGGTAAGACAGCGAATGCACCGAGTCGATTCACATTAGATTCACATAATCCATGTTCTCAGGGTTCTCGGAGACAGTCGCACGCGGCCCGTGCTCTCACTTGACGCCGAGTCCGCTTCGCCGGCGGCTCCGCCGGATTACTTGACCATACTTACCAATCCAGCGGGCGGCAGCTCCAATGCAGAGCCTTCGCCCGCGTCTAGCAGTAGTCCGGAGTCGATTGAAATAGGCCTGCGCCCAGCGGGCTACGCCCAACGCTCACAGTCGCTGGGCCGCAAGCTGCATCGCTCGGGTGCTTCCACGCTAGAAAGACGCCCCTACACGGCGGAGGATGTGGTGACCATATTGCGGTCCTCGGTGCGACATCGCCAGTCGCAGCAGGGTGGCGGAAATATGGCCACTGCCAGCACTCTGCCACGACCCCCAACTGCCGCCATGTCTACGCACATGGAGGACGCCTCATTCCGGTCCATTGAGAATCTCGTGCTGAACGCAGAGCCGCCGGATCGAACGCCGGGCGTGGAGCTGGAACTGGAGGCTGGACGGGCGGAGGAGTGCGCGCAAAATAATACATCTGTGATTTAACTGACTAATAACGTACCGTACATAGGCGTAACTCTTATGCGATCCCACATATCTTCTTGCTTTCTTAGACTTGATTAGCGCTAGTTATACAAATACGAATAATACTTTGTAGTTATGCGAATAATAACGAAAACAATTAGTTGGTACTCCCAAGATTATTTTGTATTCCTGTCTAACCGGTATTCCCCTGCGATCGCTGCGAAGTGATGATGATCTGTGACCCACCCTTCCGTCGGTCCATATTTTATTCTTACGCAGTTGCCCTTAAAATTATTATCCCAACAATGGGCGGTCTACGTGCCCTGCAGTCGAGGGCCGCGTATTTAAAAAAGGAGAACCGAGAGCCTTAAGCCGATTAATAAACGTGACCAGTCAAAAAAAAAAAACGAGATAAAAGAAGCGGAAGTCCAAGCGTCGGGCGCCTAATCATCCAGAGGCCAGGAAGCTGATGGCTTCGGTTGCTACATAATATGTAGTACATATTTCAATGTAGATGTCACGCAATTTTCCTGAATTTTCCATTGTGACTTGCAGCTTGCATCTGATTCGGTGCAAAAAACGTTAATCCGCGGAATTTTTAAATTGGCACGTACCTGGCGGGCAGCAGCGAGATGTTGCCAGAAATAATATGCTTGAAAATTAAAAAAAAAAAAAAATCTGATCTAGGTTTTTTTTATTTAATGTTTGCACAACTAATTTATTAAGTTATTTTTTACAAAGAAAATTTACAATACAACGTGGAAACTCTACTCTGCAACCGACCGTACAACTAAATTCTGAGTAAAAAAAGCTAAAAATTCAAATAAATATGGCTGAAAAACGAGCTACACACAAATGAGAGAATGCATACATTATTGCCTAATTAAATTAAATTAATAATTTTAGGATACGTTGGTTGCAAATTTTATGAGCATTACTAAATCTAGCTTGAAATAAGCTTTATTCCTCTAGCCATTTTTTGGTATTTTTTATTCCGGGGTTACGGTTACTCTTTCAGTATTTATTTGTTTTAGAGAGCAACAGAATTTGGTGAATTTACAGATATGAGAGTAACAGAGTTGGGAATGAATCTTAGAGAGGCTTAAAACAACGGAATTTAAGAGAAAAAGCTTAGAAAAATGCTGATGCCTATAAAATAATATTGTGCATTTGTTAGCATTACAGACATATATTAACTAAAAGAAATTGATTTTCAAATTTAGTTTTTATATGTTTACATTAGCTAATATCTAGAGATTTTTTAATACATATTTAGTATTTTCGCATTTATCGGATTCAGCCCGACAACATTTCAGAACCAAGAACTTAATTATAGTTTTTCGAAGGTTTTTGATGCACGAATTCGTCCTTTGAAATATTTCCTATACGCCAGGTTTTCAAGATATTTCAGGTACCGATTTGGAAAACATAGTATAAATATATATTATGAAAAATCCAGAATTCCCGCTTCCCGCACTTCACAATGTTTTCCCACATCTGAACTTAAAAAAAAGCCAACTTTGACGGGGAAAACATCGCACTAAATGTTTCTTAAGTTTAAAATCATATCATATTTTCTATTCAATTTAGCTATTTTTGCCTATTTTTGTGGGCCTGTCCGGCTATAAACGGCGACCGATAAATGGCAACACTGTTCGGCTGAGTCGGCTCGGTGGCACTCGGCCCGCTCTCGCTCTCTCTGAGCGCAATTCACATGAAATAACATCGCTCATTCGCTCTCGAATCATGGTAACATGAGTGTTTCGGAGATTATTAGTGATGACAGGAATATCCACTCGTGACGTAAAAAGCCAAATATGACGGGGAAAAAGCGAATATCGTCGAAAACCATAGGAAAACATCGCCTTGATGTCGAAAACATCGACGTTTCAGCATCACTATCACAGTAAAACCTATAAATACGGGTGCGCATTCATTTGGCGGATGCCAGAAAATTCAAAAAATAAAACTCGTGGCGTGCGGTTGTTGTCAAAAGAAATATACAAAAAAAAAAAAAAACAGCGAAAGCACGGCGCTCGCACCTTTTCAAACCGCGTCGCGTCTACTAGTGGAGGAGTCAAGAGTCAGAGGCTGAAACTGGCAAATTGGAAAACTTTGCGAGATGCGAAACTTGTGCATGTGCAATTAGAATCGCGCGTTCTTAAGCCACTTGGCCATTTAGCCAGCCGCCAGGCAGCCACTTAGAGCCGCCGAAGTTTTCTGCCGCGCCGCCTTCGTAAGTCGCAGGTCGAAAAGTGCTCAAACAAGATTTCCACTTGAAATTCCTGAATTTCGTTTGTCTGCGCGAAACGAAACGAATCGAATCAAATCGCAGCAGCAGCAGCGTAAATACGAGTCGAATTTAAATTGCGGCACCGAGTTTTTCGGCTGCCTGCCTGCAAGTGTATTTTGCCCAAGTGTCTTTGTGTCAGTGGTTCTTTGTCTCTGTGTGGGTGTTACGATACATTTGGATTAGCGGTGTGTTCGCCTGATTAAAACGGTAAGTGTCCTGCGAGCAAAGTTTAGTGTTAGTTCTCTGTGTTGGTGTTAAATCCCTCACTCGCACACACACGCCTGCGAGCGGCCCGCACTCACAACTTATTTGCCGCAATTTGCTCTAGTGTTTTGTATTAGCATTTTTATGTCCCGCCTCGCCAAAGTTGACAAACAAAACGCACACTGTCGCACCAGCCAACACTAACACACACCCAACTCACTCGTAAGCGCACGCACACAAAGGATTTCATTACATTTTTGGGTGGGACGACGGCAACGTAACGGTAACGGTAACCCTCCCCGAGCTCTGTCTCTCTGTCGCTCCGCCGCTGTGTCTCTGCAGCTAGCCAGGCTTGCCATCTCGCTCCCACCCATTCCCACAGCCCCGAATGCTGTGCTACTGAATTTGTTTTCGTCTCCTTCGCCGCTCCGTTCTCTCCTGTTTTTATTTATTTTGATGGCGTATTTTGCCATTCCGCTTTGTACGAATTGCGTAGCTTGTCGCCTGCTCTATCCTTCCACAGTCCAGCCTCACTACAGTGAACTATTAGGGAATATATAATAAAGAAGCAATAGAAAATTTGAAAATTTGAAAATTTGATTGAAAGATTGAATGATTGATTGGTTGATTAAAAAATTAATTAATTTATAATTATGTTTTATAACATTGTAAAAATTATTTGGAGAATTTAGACATTTTTATTAGATTCCGATTATCAAATTAAAAACTTTGGCTTGTTCTCTTCCTTAGTTATTAAAATATTATTTTTAAATTCTATATAATTTATTTATTCTTAGTTAAAAACTTTTAAGTATATAATAATTCATTGCTTTAATTTTCACTTAATAATAACCCGGAAGTAATAGGATCGTATCCGTTATCAAACTCTTATAAAAGCAATAAGATGTACATATCTTGGCAATTTGCTTTGCCGAAGACTTCCTGTGTCTATCCCTGGGCTGTCAGCTTTCCTGCTAGTTTCGGCCTGCATTGAAATGAGTTCGCAATAAATATTGCCCAATGTCAAATAAAAGGGCGATGAGCCAGCCTTTTTGCTTTGCTCCGCCGCTTGCCCGTTGCCAGCCTTCCATGTATTCGTATCTCCGTCTATCTTTTCTCTAATCTCGGGGGACACTAATGTTTTACGACAATTCCTATGCCGCCCAGTACAAACTTAATGCACACATCAATGGCAAATTAGATATACTCCACACACAGCAAATGTACTAATAACAATCATCGACGAGTGTGCGCTTGGGTGCGGGCGGGCTGCCTCCGAGGCGACCGACCATCCATCCATTCCATCGAGACGATTGTTTTGTTGATTCGGCTGTTACTTCCAATACATTGGCATTTAAGAGGGGACCGAGCCGGCGGAGGAGGAGGAGCTGGATTGGAGTCCACTTATGCCTGCCTTATGTCTCATTTGTCGTCGAGCAAATGGAAATCGTTTTGTTTTTGCTTTGTCAAGTGACAAATTTTCATTGTCTCCCGCCACTAATCGCTTACTTAAAAAAAAAAATACACCCAGAAACCGAAAAACATCGAAGAAAACATGCCGAAGACGCCAAATGCGGAGCAGGGACACAAAACAAGAAATAAGACATAAGACAAGTGTAAATAAACACTTGAACGTGGGCGGGGAAGTCACTTGGAGAGGGAGCAACGACTAACGCATATCCTCTGAGGGGAAGAAAAACGCTATTGACATTAACTTTTGCATTTTTGGAAAAGCACAAGGAATGCGGGGCCACGGCGGAGAATTATTACCTTATTGAAATATACTCCTCAACTTCTTATTTGCTTACCTCTCAATAAACTTTGTTATTTAAGCTAACAGCTCTCAGCCGTATAATTTCTTTGCCATACGGTTGTCGGCATTTTACTTGGGTGTAATGTTGGATTTGGAATTTAATATTTTATATAATTTAAATTAAAATTGCATCAGTAATTGTGAGAAATTACATTTTTATTCGGTATCTTAACAGCATAAGTATTTTAAAAGATGCTATTATTAAGTTAGATACATTTTATAGTAGGTGATTTATTAGATTCAGTTTATTTCATTGAAAGCTGTCGCTAGCAAGATGTATTAACAAGCTAATATCCTTAAAAACATCCAACAACTCCTACCTCATATACCTTTAAATACCCTCTCTTGCTGCACTTACAGTACATACAATCTTGCCTCTTTTGGTGGCATTGCCCGCGGTGCCGCGGCACCTCCAACTTGGCGCAGTTTGCTTTAATTTCCAGCGGACAAACCACTTTGTTATCGCCTCGACCAAGTGCCTTTATTCTCTGGTTCTGACCCTTCGTCTGGCCATTGATTTACGTCTCTATTTTCCCCCGAATGTAGTGCAATCGATTTAGATTGATTTTGTTTAAACAAACTGCACGGGGCACCAGCACAAGTAGAAGCAGGAGCAGAAAAAAAGAGTTTCACATCGAGATGTAATAAATAAATGGAATCGGAATCATTGGGCTGCCTTTTAATGCCAGCGTTAATTGCGAGAGCCGCCCAATTCCATTTCCATTTACATTTCCATTTCCAATCCAGCAATTCCTACCACATTTTCATGCCCATTCCTAGGCTCGATTCCGATTCCAATTCGGATTCCTATTCCATCGATGCTTTCGTAATTAGTTGTGAATTGGATTGGGGATCACATAAAAGTGTTGATTACACACTCCGATGGCTGGGCCCCTCCTTAACCCGCTGGGTGCCAAGTGCTTTGTTTGTGTTTCTCCCTCACTCGCTGTGTGTCTTTTTGGGGCTTTCTTGGGGGAATTAGGGTTAGCCGTGCGTAGTGAAAGTCTTGGAAACTGCGGCAGGTGTAAGAAGTTGGTCGGTCAGCAGGAAGCGTTGCTCCAATTAATCGCTCTTTATCGCAGGGAATTCCAACTACGCAGCCAATTAATTGGGCCGCTTAAAGACAAGATTCAGATACAGATATACAGTAGCTGTAGAAGTTGCAGCTAAAGAAGTTCCCACAGTTAAACGAATTTAATTAAATTGCTTGAAATTGCGGTTGTTTGGTTGGAAATTACAGTGACTAGACATTCAAATTATACAAATGTCTCCTCAGCAGATTTGATTAGGAGCAAACTTGGGCAGTAGTAGAAATCGTCCACCATCCACCCTTTGCTTCCATTGCTGCCCATTTTGTCAATTACAAAAATGCAAAAAATTTCCTGGCAAGTCATGGTCGGTGGGGGAGCAGCAGGCAACATCTTCGCATAGTTGCAACAGCAAAACATCAAAGTCATTTCATGTCTTCATAAATTCTCTTGCCCAAAGAGCTGTCGCTTCCACCCTCGCCTTTCGCTGTAACCTCACTTTTGACTAAGTGAAATGACCTGCCATTTTGTAGGAAAAAAAAAACAAGATAAAAAAGGCGAAAAAGGCAAAGAAAACCGAAAACAAAAAGCTCAAGTCACAACTAATAAGATTGAGTTAAAAAAAAGAGGAGACCGCGAGCAGGAGACCATGAGGAGCATCGAGAAGAGAAGGGTATACTTGTGGCAGGAGAAAGAGCGATCAGCGAGGGAAGGTTAATGTCTTATCGACATGCTGCAATCTATGTATTTAATTGACTCGACTGCAATTATAGTGTACGCTCTGTCCCCCTCTCGCTTTATATATAAATAAATGTGTATATATATTGTGTAGTGTCTTCTTCCTGCAGATAAAACGTCGTAAAATGAAAAAGAAATACTTGCCTATAATGATTTCGCATAAATCGTGACTACTCGCCAAAATGAAAGGCGAGAATTTATACTAACAGTGTACGAGGCTGGAGCTACAACAAGTTACAATGTAGGCAACGCTCCATTCGCAATTCAGCGCGGAGTGTCGGTCGATGTCAGAGGCTAGTACACCCCGGTTCCCCTTGAAATCCCCTCCCAACAGCTCCACTTGGCATGCCAATCGGTTCGCTCGTTCGACGTTCCCCGAGTCTCTGCTGAAGCTAAAGCTGAGGCTGTGGCTGAAGCCGAATGCTGAAGCTGGATTTTTAGCCAAGAGTCTGATGCCTTTGGTCAGCCAAAGTCAAGCCAACAGAAATCCAAGCCAAAAAATAAAATAAGAAACAGACAAGGCAGTTAGTTAACTGGCTTCAGGAAGTCGATAGTTAGATACTCTTTTAGTTAAAATACATTATTGATTCCTTAATATACTATTATAAGTAGTAATCTACCTAGTTCTTGATATTTAAACAAAGCTGCGTTTATACGAAAGACTTTAAACTACTATAAATAAATAGTAGGTTTCCTTGTTGCAAGTTACAAACCCTGAAAAACATTTTAGACCTCTCAGAAAAAGGGTATCAAAAATAAAAGAAAAGGCCACGAAACCTGTAACCGGCCACAATTCGCGGCCAGCTCCTAGAGATGCGCACGTGACTTGGTCATCCTTAAGATTCCCTTTCTCTTCTTGGCTGTCGATGGCCCCACACCCCGCCTCCGAATCACGTTCCCCACAAATTGAAATTTATTTGTGTTGCCACACCAGTTAATGCTTATTTATAACGACAATTAATCGGCCCGACAAAGATAAAGCCAAGGGATTGGGGAACAAGGGGAACAAAATCAGAGCAAGGAGAGAGAGATACTTTTTTGAGGAATTTAGTCGAGTGTGTGTGTGGTGTGTGTTTTGTGTGGAAATTAAAAGCAAATATAAAATATGTCAAACTATTTGCATATTTAATTTGTTTTTTGTAAAGCCCCTTCGCTCGCGCTTGGTGAATTATTTGACAAGTTTATTGGGATAATAAACTGGGCTAAGTTATGATTTATGAGGGGGGATTACGCCATATAGATACGATTAGTGGGAGTGGGAATGGGGAGTGCCCATTCCCACGGTCACGCCACCATCCCTAGGAATCAAAAAGCTGCAAAAACATTTAGCCACGTTGGGTTAGGGACACCGCACTCGGATCGCGGACAGACGAGGGACAATGTCTCCGGCCATTGCCAAATCGTTAGCACTTGGCACTCTTGGCATCGCATCCGCCAGATACTCGCAGCATCAGCATCATCATCATCGTCGCCGTCGCCGTCGCGGTCGCACTCGTCGTGAGCCCCAATCATCATCGTCATCACAATCCCCGGCTCTCGAGACACGGTTCGTTTCGGGGCTTAGACTTTCAAGTGTGTAATGAAATAAAAATATGTATTTAAACTTTATTTGATTGTCCGTTGATTTCGGACGACAGACGACAGACGACGACCGACGACAGACGGCAGCTCTCCTCCATTCCTAATGAAAGAATGTAATAAACCAATTTAGTTTCTCTTTTTTCCCTACCATTTGCGTTCTTCCGGCTTTGGGGGGTATAAATTTTGGAAGCTAACCAGACGCGACATTCCCTTTCAGTTCGGTTCTTTGCCCATCATTAGGCCTGACAAAAGTTGTTCTTCCAACTCATTTGTACAATGGGAAATCTTCCCATAATTAACGGCAGAGCTTGGACACTGAGTTCAAGCAGGGGAGACGGACTCGGACTCGGACTCGAGCTCGGAATTTCTATGCCTCGCTGCACACAAATGACGGGAGACGGTTGGCTACGGGGGTTCACGGGACACTCAGACGCTGGGCAATGCAATTGGATTGCCTGGAGTATATTCCTATTGTTATAGTTTGTCATTCCGATTGTTGTTGTGTGTAGGTGACCATCCGTTGACGGTCCCTCGGGGCGGAATTATTAAAAGTGAGCCGGGCAGAGCCATGCCAGACAAAACAGAGAAAGGGAGACAGACAGACAGCGAGAGAAAGAGGCAATGGGCAGTTTGAGAGTCGACTCCCATTTGATATATTGCAGGCATCCGGTAGACAACGTTGACGTAGACGTGATGCTGCAATAAAATCTGCGCCGACTCCTCATTATACATGAATACCCTGGGCTCCTACCCGACATTAAATGGGGTATGCCCGTCGCTCTGTCTTTGTGTGGGAAGAATTTCCGTTGGATCAAAGAACCCAGCTCTTCTCTTCGATGATTAAAACACAAATTTAGGCTCAAGAGTTGTTCAACTTTAATATTTACAAACGTTGATCCATTGGACACGAGGCCAAGGCAATTTAATTTAAATTTAACAAGAAAATATAAATATTTATCAAGGCCTGATATTATTTATTTATTCGACACCAAACAAAATTCTTGTTTTCTCAGAAATTTAAAACATGTTTTCCTCCGCAGGCTGCACTTCAAAGAGATTGATAAATTTAAATAATTCGTACATAAATGAAGCCAAATTGACATCAAGTTGAATGTTGGACAAAAGAAAGTCAAATAAATGGGCAACATAATTGCATTTCAGGCACTCAAATGAGACATTTAGAGAGCATTTAGAAAAAGCCTTTCAAGTGGCATACGCCATTAGGATCCTTGCCATTCCTGTGGGTACTTAGGGTATTCCCTTTTCGATTGAAAAAGCTCCCTCGAACATTACTCTCTTTTCCCCTGCCCGATGTCGCCTGTCGTTGTTGTGGTTGTCACATTGTCGCCATCGTTGTCTCCATCTCATCATTTGAAGCCTACACACAAACTCACAAACAAACCAATAAAAGGCGCTGTCTGCTGTAGTTTTCCTCTGTTTTTCCCTCTCTCTGCGTCTGCCTCGGCTGCTGCTGCTGCTTTTTCTTTAAGCCAAATATTTGAGCCGCAAACAGTTTAAGACACCAAACACTGGAGACTCGCGTCTGTAGCACCAACCCACGTCGAAAGGAAAGTCCGGCTTTTCTCAGGCCAAAGCTACTCCCTCCCTCGGGCTCATTTCCCGAAATGTGTCGCATCGTTTTAATTAAATATTTTCAATTTAATGGCCTTGTTTGCATTTGCATTTTAATTTTCGGCCCGGTTCGTCTTGGTTCGGTTTAGTTTTTCCAGCAAGGTCCACAAAAATGTTTCTATTTATTTCTTGTTGATTTGATTTCGGGCTTTTTTTGTTGCTGAGCAGAAGACAACAATACAAAACCGTGAGACGGTGACACCTGGTGGTCTGCTCCGAATTTGGGGTCTGAGTCTGGTCTGCCTCTGATCTGCATTTACATTCCCATTCCCATCACATTTTCCATTTTTCATGTTCATCTTCTGTGTCGGTTCATTAGTTAGGATTACTGGACAATTATGTCGCATTTCGGTGCCGCTAATAGTTGTTTATTTACACAATTATAAAATTCAAAGCTCACATAAATTTGTCACAAGATTTTCCAAGCGGAGGCATCTCAGTAGAATTTCCCTTTGTTTGGGTCATAACCATTCTATCTTTCTTGCTTGGTAGCCAAGTGAAAGTTCTCCCATTATGCGGGGAGTCTTCCTTTTCAATCGAGACTTTTTGGGGGGATTTTCCTCTCGGGGTTCTGGTTGGCGATGGATGGATGCCCGCTAATGGCCCCCAATCGGGTCTTATGGCGGTGGCTTATATCGAATTATGTCTTTGCATTCCTTTTGTGTAACATTTGAATTGATTTCAATTTGGGCTTCATTTAAAAATGATTTAAAATTAAGTCTACCATTCAGAGGAAGTTTAAGGGAAATGGGAATTTTATAATTGAACAAATTTCATTTATTTGGAAAGAACTCTTGTGTCATTTATTATTATCGCTCTGATATCAAAATTAAATATTTAAATACGTTTCCTGGTTATTCATCGATTCTCATGGATATTAGTTCCCATATGCTTTCATATATTTCCTCGATAAAACTGTTGACAAACTAATCCTTTATTCCCCCGATAAGCAAATTGTTTGCAAAGCTCCTAGAATTCCCACTGAACTCTATGGATATATGCAGCCATATCTATATCTATTCGTTGACTTTGCTTATCGGAATTAAGTTTCCCAAGCTCTCTATTAGTTACCCCCACTCTCGCTTCAGAACTTTAATAATGTCAGAGATCCCCCCTTCTCTCGCACCGAAAAACAAACACCGGAAACGTGGGCAATATTAATGGGTTGCCTCACTCCCCCTTACATGTGCGTTACACACACTTTATATGCACTTTATCGAACCCCAAAATCAATTTATTTATGTGCGTTGTGCGCTTTAGTGGAGCAGGCGAAGGGAAAAAGCTTGGGCTTATCTTGCAACTTGGTCTTCAGAGTCTGATAAGGTTCTTCGGGCCCGTTCCCCCTCCCAGACTCTTGAGATGCATTCAATCGAAACCCGCCTGCGAAACTCGCAGCCAACGAAGCATTCAAACTCAACAGTTGAACCCCTGGTCTGGTCCCCTCTTTCTCCGGTTCTCCCCGGTGGTGGTTCTCCGCGATCCCGGTGCAATAAAAGTACAAAGAGCAAATAGGTTCGACCCATGGGTAAATACTGTACGACTCTGTGTACACTTTATAGTATGGTACTCCCTGGGTTGAATGAATGAAATGTGTTTCCGCTTCGCCTTGCAATAATAGTTGGGAAATTGGAAAAATTGTGGCCTGCCCTCGGGGGAATCCGTTAAATGTGTCTCATTAGGCGGCTGCCGGAATGTGGGCGTGGCCGGGTTAAGGGCTTCAACTGTCTGCTCAATCCCCAGGCCCGCACGCAGATCACTTTTCAAAGTTTTCAGCGAGTGCGTGCCATGAATTGTCGTTTAAATTAAATTAAAGCCAGTTGACTAGGCGCAGGAATAGAATGGAAATTGGTCGGGGATAAATTGCAACTGCAACCCACCACCGAGTCTGTGGAGGATGAGACCGCCACCCCATCCTGGCTTGGGTTCACGGATAAAAACAATCTGTTTGCTGCCTGTCACAAGGCAAACACACGGAGTGTGTGTGCGCCGAGGGGGAGATCTGCGAAGGAAACTCATAAAAATCCACAACGATTTGTTGTGTCGTTACGGTGCCAGAGAGAGTGATGACGAAAGACGACCAACGTCCCACCGTTATGTGGTGTGCGGTGAACCTGATGCACAGTGGGCCGAATGCCTTGCCCCTGGGGGATGAAGCCCATAATCGCGGATCAAATTGCCAAGGCCCAAAAGGGGTTTCTCGGGTATTAATATTTGTTTAATTAATTATTTGTATGCATTGCCGGGTTACCAGCATATATTATATACACACATATATCTAGTTTCAGGAACCTTGATTACAAATTGCCAAACACGCACGTGATCGTAGTTAAATTACACAGGATATGCCACAGGATCAGGGGGATCAAGGGACTTGTAAACGAAGACAGGAATTGTTATTTATGGAAGTATCTATAATGTGTGCAAATATGATATCTAATGAGCTGGATAAAGGAGGTTATCAGGGCATGGGGATTAATTTAGGACCTCAGTCATAGCAGACTTGAAGCTTCTATAATCAAGGATATTTTAAAAATTCTTCACTTTTCAACAGAACTGCATAAATAAAAGCTGATTTTATGACTACATTTCAACCCGTTATCGTATAAGTAGCTATGACACAAAGCTTCAATTTAACATGAGCAATGAACCGCATCCGGATTCCCTCGGGGGTTCCACTGTTCCTGGCTGTTCCCTGCTCCTTCCAGGTTGATGTGTTTTTTGTGGTTTTCAATTTCTGCCGCCTTCTTTCGGGCAAGGTTATTGCAATCGCAACACCTCAGCCGCCGGCAGGGAACGTCCTCCTGCTCCTCATCCTCCTCGTCCTCCGTGCAACAGCGCAGCCCATCTCATCCAATCTATATCCCGAACTCCCCTCTCTGGGCATTTTTAATGCTTTTAATTTTTGCTGCGCCAACGGAGAAAGGGAGGAAGGGAATGAGCACTAAAAGTAAGCCCAAAAAAAAAAAGAAAGGAGGAAAGAAGCGGCGCTGAATATACGCTTTTCGGGGGTAAGATGTTCAGTTCGGTTAAGGGTTGCAAATGTCCTGCCCGAGCCCGTGAGGGTGTGCATCCTTTGATTGTGTATTACTACACATGAGAGTGTGTGAAGGCAACCGAAAATGTGCAAAAAATGGGCGTTCCCCGACGCGATATATCTAATGGCATTGTTTCCGAGAGTTGTCGCTGGCCCAACTCCCTGTCCTCGCGCTCCTTGTTGCTGCCGCTGCCGCTGCTGTTTAATGCATGTTGGCAAATGTTGAAATGATGTACTTGCCACCACCCCCGGAACAGCCACACCTCCCCCCTCTGCAGCTCCTGCGGTGCCGGGGCATATGCCAGACTCAGACTGTTAAATATGCAGCTGTTAATGGCTCAAAAATTAAAACATTAAGGCGGAGTCCTCTCGTCATCACCATCATCGTCGTCGTCGTCGTCGTCATTGCAGTCATCGCAGTCAACGACTGTGATTGGAAATGTATTTGGGCTTTCATCTAACCACCCCAGCCGTCGCCCTTAACGTTTTCCTGGGAAAAGCGCTGAGTAATGGGAAAAGTGCACCTTGCATGGGAACCTTTTGGATGGGCACATCCAGCCACAGCTGGCATTAGAATAAAGTTGTCTGAATAATTACCAGCATGCTAGCATTAGGTTTGAAAGGTTTTTATGGTAATTGGGGAATGTCAAGTGGCTATTTTACTTAATTATTTTTTTAAGCTTTAACTCTTGAAAGTTTGCCTCCTTTGTTGACAGCTTTAAGGTCTTCCATGTTAATTATATAGTGTAGAAATCGAGTGTTTCAAACCTTTTCATCAGATTCAAACTAAAACCAAGGTCTGAATTTTGTTCATTAAATTCTATATATTTGTATTTAAATAGAATACCATCTCATACTAAGCCGCAAAAATATTTTCTATTAAATGTCCTCACCACCAAATTTATGTTTAATTTTATCTGTTTTGAAACCACACATTTTTTTCATTCCAATAATATTATTTCCCGTGCTCGGAATTTATTTGAATGGCTGTCATAATTGTGACAGCCTGTCCCTTTTGATGTTGTGATGCGTATAAGTTGAGTTATAATAAATTTTAAAAATAAATTCATTCACAAATCTGAATGACTTCATTGCCAGACTGGTTTTTCCAAACAGCTAAAGGGTCTGAAATCTTCGTTGTGGCCTAGTTAGATTTTCCTCATTGGATTATTTGGTTCACCTTTGTTTTGGTAATTCTTTTCAAAGGGTTCTCGATTTTTGTTTTTGTGGGTCACTTGCCCCCCGAGAGCGAAGGGTTACGACTGCGAATGGGAATGGGCAGGGAAATGGGAATATGGAAAAATATGTTAATTGAAGTAGACCCAAGTTCAAACCAAAAAAAAAAAACTAAGGGGACGAGTTGGTATTTATGGCGTCAGAACCCATTTACTTTGTGCGGTGAAGGTTCAATTACCTTTATCCGATCAGAAAGTGAGGGAAATGTGAGCACTAAATATAGTTTAGATTGCGTTATATATATTTTTGGAACTCAACTTCGTTTTGGGGTGAAGCGGGAGGAAGAGGAGGAATCAATTGATTGAGAGAGGGAATTATCAATCGAATTTGGACAATGGACTGAGGAATATTTTTGTGTAAGCGGGCAAACTCAAAAATTAATTTCCGTTTTTTTCCTCTCCACCCCAAAAAGTTACTGACTGATTTCTTGGCAATGCCCAGAGACGACAGCATCCGAGGGAAATTTGCTTGGGAAACTCTTGTTCCTATTGTAGCAATTTCTTTGCCTTTCCCCCATCCTGAGAGGCCTGCCTTTGTCTGCCTCATTCGCTTCCCCTTCGTTTGCTCTGGGCAAATTCATCCTTTTCATTTTGGGCAACTTTTCTCAGACTTGGACTTGACTCAATTCCCCAATTTTTGTTCTGTACACAAAAACACGCACACAATTCCCTTGGCGAGCATTTCCGAGAAGCAACAATGCAACACCCACCCATCCACCACCACCACCACCAGCGAAGAGTGCTCCCCTTTTCCATCACTTTCCTTAGATTTTCCAGGGGCAGACAATAACAACGTTAAACAGCATTGAGCCGGAGAGACAAAGGCAGGCTACTTACAAGCCGCATGCCACCGCAAGATGGCCGGTATGCCCCTCACACCTGGCCCGGCCTTATCTTATCGCGCAGGTGCACGCCACACGGCTCTGAAAGCGACAAGGCAGCGACAGAGTCGGAGGAAGAAAGAAGAACTGCCGCCGCCTCACCTTTCATTTAGCCACGGGCGGAGGGGGTACCGGCCCCCCTCTCAACCTGCTGCCCATGCGCACAGTACGCGACATGAATGGCAATTTGATGGGCGGCAAAGAATTTATGAAGCGGCCTCCGAGAACAGCCTCAAAGATTCGTTCAAGAAGCCAAGGCTCTTGGGGGATATAACCGTTAAATGAGTCATTATTTACTGGTTTTTCCATTAAGAGTTTGAGTCTCTAGAAAATATTAAGAAAAATATTTAATAACATATTTTATATTTCTTTATTTTTAACCAATGAAATTTTATATATATTTCCAAATCATTTGTGATTTATATGGCTGTTTCATAAGCCTTGTTTCACATATTTACTCTAAAATTAATTGCCGAGGGGTTATGTTTATTATTTTATTAAAAGTTTTCTTTATTTTGGATCTGAGAATAATTCTGAATCAAATTCTATAAAATTAGCTTTAAAATCCTGTACATCTTCATGGTCTAGTTTTTCCCCGTGCAGAAACTCAGATGAAAGTTTGGGTCATGGGATGGTAAATGCAAATCACTTGAAATCAAAATGAAAATGCGCACCAGGGGAATTTATGTGTGTATGCAGGAGAAACATCAAAGACCGAGACAGTCTAATGAGGAAAATGCATTATTTGACCCCTGGCCTGGGCCCCACCGAAATTAGCCTTGTCTACGTCTGGACGGGACTTCTGTTTCTCGAGATAATAACAGCAGCGAGGATGGAGGAGGGAAATAGCTTTCAGCAGCGTAGCCGAGATGAGGCGAATTTATCAAACATATTTCACAACATGCGGCGAGAAATGTGTTTCTGATGATGCTGAGATGGGTCGAAAGGAAAGCCGGCAGCGGCAGCTAATTAAAATGGCTTATAATTTTCATGATTTACACTTGCAGGCTGGTTTTGCCTCCCTTCGGTATTGTTCTTGTTCGGTTTCTTATGTTTGTGTTTTGGGTTAAAAGCTCATAAAATTAAAGGCCCTAAAAACATGGGCCAGAGGCGGAAAGATTTCTAGAGATGAGAGAATAATGGAAATAGTGGGAGGAAAACGGGGGAAATTGAGGAATTTGTGAAGAAATTTCTATGCAGTTCAAAAAATTATATATCTATAATAATCCTGCTAAGAAAATATGAATGAAAAGAAAACCACATAGGGGTTTAAAATCTCTATTTTAATCTAGTAATTATTAAATTTTTATATCTCATTTTTTCTTCCTTTAAAACTACCTGGCAAATGTGCAGAAATTAGCATAAATACACAATAAATGAAGTGCTATCGCCTGACTGAATTAGCATTATGTCGTGACACTATATTTTCCATCTCTAGCCAAAAAAACAACTCATGAAATAAACTTGCTTAAGCTTTTTGATTGTGCAAAGGCAACAAAAACAAGAACAAGGGGAAAATTGTAGGCGCACACATTTGGTTTTTATGCTATCCGGTGCACAAAATATAATTCAATCAACGCCAAGTGCCACGCCTCCAAATGCCTCGCCTCGCGCGGAAATTCATTTTCCATTTTTTAGTTATTTTTGACTCTTGCATGCCGCACGTCAGCAGATGCAGTGTAGTGGCCAAGGGGTTAAGGGAGTTCGAGGCAGAAGAGAAATGTTCCTCAAGATAGTATATATCGTCGTGTATATGAAAAATATGGCATATGAGGCGAGTTGGTGCTGCTGCTGCTGGTAGTGCCTGCCCCTGTCCGACCCCCAAGACCAGATGATGGTCGCCCGACTTCACCTCGTGCCGCTGCTCATTCCCCTTTCCGGGCAAGGTGGGGCAGGAGGAGCAGGAGATGGTGGTGCTGGCTTCGGTTCTGGGGGCCCTGGCTGTTTGGAGTTCTGGGGCTGTCAGCTCACGGCGCGCGCAGCAGCATAAATCAACTTATTTCATTGGAATTTATGTTTTGTTGTTGCGCCTGTCGCTGTGTTGCATTTGCCGCTGTGGCGTCGCCTTGCATCGGCTTTAACATTGGCATAGCTGCAACTATAGCCCTGACGACTGACGCCACCATCATCAGCCCCGGCCTCATCTGCCAGAGCGATCCAGCCATCCAGCAAATCCACCAAGGGATTACTCTTTCTCCTATTGCAAGGCCTTCTCCCAAAGCCACTCTCTTGATCCTTCAAAAGAGGATTTCAAGTTGTAAGATAACCACTCTGTTTCAGTTGGTCTTTTGTGGGTCCTCAGACATTTTTGTTTATAAAGATATCTAAAAAATACGACTGATAGGGATCAAATTTTTTACCAATTTTCCCCTTGTTAATTTGCTGATTAATTTCTGCAAACAAAACTACTTAATTAAAGCAGTTAGTAAATCAGAACTTGTGTGAAAACAGACAGCATCTGCTTTAAAGAAGTCTTTTAGTGTTAATTAATCATAATTTATGACAAAATACTCTTTGAAAGTATGTATAACAAATGTAAATAACCAAATTTAAGCAGGGTTTATTAAATATGTATATTTTGTGGCTACTTTATGGTAGAGTGTGAATATCTACTTTCAATACCAATTTAAGGTTAAAACTAGCTTTCAATAAATTATTAATATCTAGGGACGGTGTTTAATTACTAAAATGTTCAAAATAACCAAAAATAAACAGAACAAATTCAAATAAATATATTAAGCAAGGTATTTAAGACAAGTCATAGGTAGTAATGGTTTTTGATTAGCTAATCCTTTATTTTGTATGCTTTTTAATATAAAAACCTTATTAATAAGAGCATCCCCTCTTCTGCAGAATCTTCTTTAATATTTTCCATGAGCATTTCATGCTTGTTGGCTGGTTGTGTGTGCAATTGCTTCATTTGCGGCACTGTCTTCGAGGGGGACTCTGGGAGAGGGGCCCAGTGGGAAAAGTGAACTGAAAAAGAGGTGGAGTGGTGGCAGAGGAGGAGGTGGAGTTGTACGTCAACCAGGAGGCGTAGGGGCGACGGAGTAGGAGGCACAGGCCGCGTGTTAAAATGTACACTTTGCATTTAAATCATTCCGGGAAGTCGGGTTCGTTATATTTATCTGTTGCCATTACCTCGTATACTCTGCCAGGTCCCGCAGCCTTCAGCAGGAACTCAATCAGCGGCGGGCGAGTGAAATAAGCGGAATTGAAAAGCTAAGCATATTCCCTGCCTTCTGTTTTCCTTATTTTTAACCCGGCTCCGATGCTGTTGCAACTTCAACTCGGCAGTGCTTAGAATGCGGCTGACTTCTGGCAGGAATATCCACTTTATAATCCGAAGAGAGCGAGAGAGAGATTAAATGCTCATACTAAAGCTGCCACATAAATTAAACCTACTCAGGGGGGAAAGGGGGGCCTGGCGAAATGATTTCACTTAAAAGATATGCCTGTATGGAAATTGTTGAATTTTCCGCATGATTTATAACCGAGATTATACGCAATACTAAAATGTTGATTCTTTCTTATTTATTTCCAGGTATGTTGAAGAAAGTGCCCATGAATTGGAGGTCTTGAAGTGGCCAGCAGAGTTCCTTCTAGCAAAGTGTGAGTCGAAATGAACATATGGGGAGAACACTGTAATTATAGATAAGGTTTTCCATATTCTGACCCCATTTTATTGACCCAATTTAAGACATTTGATGGATGGGTTCTTCAGATTAAAATTATTTTGATTTTATTGAATAATTTGGCAGCATTTTGAGTGGGAAAGAGTAAGTTTTTGAGTGAGATTTATTGCTCTAATTTCATATCTTAATAGTCGTATGTTTAGTCACAATACTAAATATATTTTCAGACTCTATGAGCTGCGAGTTCCTTAGCTTAAACTATTTCCTGTTTTGAGGAAGCATTCCTCTTAAAGTTAGAGCTACATTTCCCTGCATTCTGAATCATTATTCAAATTGTTCACTCATGACTTCATTTAATTTTTCCAAGAGTACTGCACTTATTGCAGACATTTTTCCTGGGAATTTCTTTCGCTTTGGCCGTGGTTAAATGACTTTGTCCGGTAATTTGCCTCAATGTTGCTGTGCAACTCCCCATCTTTCCGTCTCCGTCTCCCTGTGTTTTTTTTAGGGGATTCCCACACCCTATACCTACACTTCCCGAGAGTAGCGGATAATTATGCCATGCTAAACATTGTCTCACACTCGCCCGTCTGTCTCGGCGGAGTCTCTCCTCTGCCTTCTGCCCACACTTGGATTTATGGAAGGAATACTTAGCCGACAAAGTTGTGAATACAACAACACACTTCCCTCAAAGCAATTAGACGCCATTTCCATTAGCGTTTAACCATTTAACATTTTTTCCCTGGTCTTTGGTTTCGTGTTTTAGTTGGTTTGTTTAACAAAAGTCTTCACACCTGCCCACATCTTGGGCAAATGTGTATTTTTGAGCTCGAAAAAGAGTTGGGAAGGGAGACAAGTCTTGTCACTTGTTGCCAATTAAGCAGGGGAGTCTGATGATCATCGTACATCGTACATCAAGTGGGGTCGGTACATCCATATGGAGTCTGAGAGCGGTCAACGTTCGCAGCTGCTTCAATTAGCAGCGAAGTCGGCACCGCTGCTGTCTGTTTATTTGCAAATTTTTGTTGCAGATTTTTTTCTCCTGCTTTTGTTTTTATTCTGCTCTCCTTTTTGGCGAGCGGAGATTTTTGTTGCCTGACTTGGCACATGGTGAAATAAAGCAGATAGCGGATAGCATAGGGGGGTACAGCGATCCGAAAAGAATCATTTTCTTCAACTGTTTAATTGCATTGGCCGTTGTTGTTGTCTGGCTGCCTGGCTTTTGCATTTAATTACTTTGTTTATGGCCCCGGCAGCAACAATAAAACTTCAATTTATGTGTGTTGCTGCCCGCCCGAATCGCAGTCTTGTTGTTGTTGAATTCCAATGCACAAATTGACAGGCCACCCCCCCTGCTCCTGACTCCTTCTCAGCGTCCTTTCCCCGCCCGTTTTCCCCGCCCCTTTTCGCTGGCCTTTGTTATGTAAACAACGCGAACTTTATATTTTTTGTGTCGACGCTGCAATACTAAAACCAACTTAACTCAACTCACCCAGCCACCCGAAAAGAAACGAGGAGGTGGGAGGGCTAATTTCAGCAGGTCGAAGCCACTAATACCCTTTTAAATTTTATAAAGATTTTATAAATTAAATTAGAGTATCGCCAAACCACCCCATTGCTTGCTTTGTGAGCCTACAAGCTCTTTAAGTGTTTATAAACTTTTAACATCAATTTCAGGGAAATCTAAATAAATCTAAAACCTTTCGAATTCCAGATTTATCAAGCAAAAATTCCAAAATAATTTATCTTAAGAACATAATTTAATCCGACTCAAGAAAAAGCCATCATAAATATTATATATTTAAAAGTAAGCCGTCTGATATATTTTTGCGTGTCAAAACACCTCATCACAATAAGAATACCCGCCACAAAAGAGCAAACAGCAAAAAAATAAGGAGGAAAAGCCACCCATGGATGCCACCCACAAATTCGCATTCTAACTCTGAAGGAAAAAGTTTTTCCTTGCACAAATAACTCGACTTCTGCGACTCAACTCGCTTTGAATGCTTTGCAATTTCCGCTCTTCTAAATTTGTTGAAAATATTTTCCACCCCTCCCTTATCCTGCCCCTCGCTTTTCCGCCCCCACGCTTCCTCAGGGGGGAAAAGCGAGAAAAACTTTTCTGCTGTGCGGGGCAACAACAGCAACAAGAACAACAACGGGGCAGCAACCCATGATTGACTGCCCAACCTTGCGTAATATTTTAATAAATTTTGTCGCCAGCATTGGGCCCCACCAGAGCAAGCGGGACAGATACAGAGCGAAAGAGAGAGATAGAGTGCGGGAGTGAGAGTCATAGAGGGAGACAGGGCAACGCACACAATGCCAACTCTGATTGCTGCCACTAACCTTTGTCCAATTTCCCTTCGCAACTCCCCAGTGCTGCTCCGTTGTTGTTGTTCAGCGCCTGCGTCCTAATTAAAAACGCAGGCAAAAAAAAAGTAGGATACAAGCAACAAAAGTGCGTCGAACCTGTCACAGGAGTCGGAGGAAATAAAGCCCATGAAAGGACACACACAAAAACAGGATTCTATTTTCAGTATTTTCGTAAATAATAAAATAATTGTGTGTGCATTCAGATGACCCGGAAACACGTTTTGTTCTCAGGTGTCAAGGGTGTCCTAGGATTTATCAATTTATTTTAAAGATTTTTAGTCTGTGGATTTAATCTATTAAAATCGGTTGAAAAACAGGCTATAGAAGGAGGCTTTCAGTTCTAATTTTCATATTTTGTTGCCTCTTTCATCTAATAACTAATTTCCATGCTTTTCCCATATAAAATGTATAACTTATGCACCTGACAGCCATTAAGTTTACCATAATTTCGCAAACATTTCTTTCCGTGCCAGGATCAGCCAAGGAACAGGACATGGCCTGTCAGTTGATTCCTCCAGAGGAGGGTAGTTGAGTAGGGGCTTTGTGCACCGGAGGAATTTCCATGTCAAAGCAGATTTTCTAACTGATTTCATGTCCAGCGATTTGAAGCGCTCAACAATTTCTAGTTTCTAGCCACCGCAAGTGGCTCTCGTCGGCTCGCTCGCTCGCACTGATGTCCTGGCCATATGATGGCTGATGGCGTTGGCGGCGGCGCCCACTGATGTGGTAATAAACACCCCTTGTGCAGTCTAATGGACCGTAATTAACTCGTGCGCCGACAGCGACTGCGACGGAGAAGCCGGCCGAGGCAGCGTCGTCATCGTCGTTGTACAAGCGATGAATAATAATTTTTTGCCAAAGCCAGAGAGAGCCGTGGTGGACACCATCAGGACCCATTC
>VNJV01012250.1:0-12327 GCA_008042635.1 Drosophila nikananu
GAGCGGTCAAGGTCAATGTCGCCAGAGCATCCTCAGAAGACATCCTCGAGCGGTTCTCCGAGCTCGACAAGGCACTACGAGTCCTGGCGTACGTGTATCGTATGAGGAGCAGCTATCTAATCCAGAGATCGCCGCAGCTGAACGGCTCCTCATTTCCACGACACAACGCAGATGTTTCGCGCTCGAGTCCGCCTGTTTGATCCAAAAGCAGCCAGTTCCTTCATCCAGTTCCCTTCGAAATATGAACCCCTTTCTGGATCCACACGGCCTCATAAGAGCGTGTGGTCGGGTGACGGCCTCCGAGGCATCCGATCATCCGATCCGATGATGAACGGCATCCGATCATTCTTCCATACAACTGTCATTTCTGTCGTCTCCTCGTTCGTATTACGCCGTACGTGCGCATCCGCACGCCGATCCGAGAGCTCGATGAAGCCGTGCGGAGCTGCTTCTAGGACATCACGTTAGCGGATGAGCGTTTCTATCTCCCCGCTACGATCTCCTTAGTCCTGGGTGCGGATGTATACCCTCAAGTGATGCAGTCGGGATTCAGGAAGTTCCAGGTCGGACGACCGGTGGCCCAGAAGACCGTATTCGGATGGGTCCTCTCCGGGGCCTGTCATCAACTGTAGGAATATTTTGCAACCGGAGTGAATGCAAGGGGGGCGGAATGTTCAGGCCAAGGGCCACTTTCCGAGCTTTCGTCTCTGCTCTGCCGCTGTAATGATCGGTCTCCGTTGCTAGGCGAACTTCGGGACTGCTCGCCTCCGACCGCTTTCGTTCTCCCGCTCTCGCTATGTTATGCAGGCGGGAGTTCGGGTTCTAGTATGTAAGCTAGTCTTAGTCTAAAAACTGAAGTAATAAAGTGAAGTGCTATCGACGCCCCCGTGCCTACTTATTTTTTCCTCCAACTTCACATCGACTGCGTCGAGACGCCACCTCCACAGAACTTCGTTGCCTGGACTTATTTTTCAACGGAAGAAGCCACCCCCCTACAAACAAGGTTTATAATAAAAATTCAGAAAAATTAATTTTCGACAAATGCATTTACACAAACCATTTATATTAATAATAACGTTACCAAAATGGAACCATTAGACAGACAAAAGAAATTATAAATTTTGTGAGGAACAAGTCCCCACAAGAAAATAATCATAATAAATAAATAATATAATAAATAAATAATTTAATAATAAATAATATAATAATAATCATAATAACAATAAATAATATAATCATAATAATAATAATTAGGATAAATAAGTGTAAATAATAATATAACCAATAATAATATTAAATGTAAATAAATAATATAAGTAAAAACATAATGACTAGGGTTAACAAGACATAGTTAAGATAAAGATTACTTAGATTAAAGCTACGGCAGCCCAATACGATAGTTAAAACTATCATCACTAACCCGAGCTCGCTCCGTTAGCCTGGCAGGCTAACGCACAAAAACACACACACACCAGCACACGCAGCGAAACTCACCATGACCTACGCCAAGAAGCGAAAAGTAAAGGAGAGAGCGAGTGAGCGCTAGATCACGCCACCCGAAAATGTACAAGTGCCAATGAGAGTGACAAAGAGGGAACGACCGATCGTACGGTAAACTTCTGGAAGAAGTCGATAAGAAACTCCGCGAGAAGTTTCGCGAAGCGAAGCGGAGTGGAGTTCGAGTTACGCAGTGATTGAAGACGGAAGCAAACCCCGGAGATCGGCGCCAAAAGGATGCGTGTGCGTGCAAGACGTTAGAACTTAGGATTTTTCTTGACGAGGAAATACGGGCCGGCGACTGCCACCGTAAGTGGAGACGAGCGTTTGGAGCAGCAAGGAGATCAGGAGGACACGGCGATGTCTGGCCCAGGACCAGCGGCGGGACGGAGCCAGTCCATGCGTGTGTGCCGGAGCGAGACGGGTGAGTGGTAGTGAAACCGCAACGAGGTGGCTAGCATGTGTGTGTAGAATAAATCTTTGCGAGCCCTCGATGCGGTGGTCACCGGAGAGTGCGGTCAGACCGACTCTAGAATATGCAAAAAATGTTTTGACCTAACCTAAGTACACCGAGCGAAAGAATGTGAAATAAGAAAACCCCGGAAAATATATGTATATATAAAAAAATTGTGAAATATGAAGTTACAAACCCACGATGTGGGGGAAAATAGGTCAAAATACACTGAGAGAAAAAAATGTGCAAGTCGAAGAAATTATGAAAAATTATGAACTAGGAAATCTTAAAAGTAAATATAGAAAATGAAAGGAAAGCGAGTGCACCGAAAAAGAAAGAATAAATAATGTTTAGAGAAATAAAACAAGAAAAATTATAATGATAATGAAACTAAATTTAATAAATTGTTCTTCTTAATTAAAAATCTGGGAGACTGGAAAACAGGGAATTGAAAATAGCCAAGAATTATACGGGAAATAAAAATAGCAAAAAAAGTAAATATAGGAAATGAAATGGAAATGAAAACTATCGAACATATTTAACACACCTAACGGAAAATGATGAACATAGTAAAGCATACACTGTGAGAAAAAAATGGGAAATTTTCGGATTTCTCTTTTCTTATTTCTTCTCTTCTTTGGCCATCCGGCCACGAACATGCGAGAAGACTAATTCGGTCCTTCCCTCTGTTACGCCCTAGCAACATATTTTTTTCGTGTAACCCGGTGGCTGACGTCAGTCCACCGTCTCATCGTAGTCACATTGTCCCATATTTCTATACATTTTCTGTAGAGAGACCCTGGCGGGACTGAGTCTCTATCCCAGCCCAGATAACTACCTCACAGATGGCGCCCGAGCAGGGACTTGGGGCTTACAAATTTTTGATGAGATTTATGGCCTAAAGACCCATTGAGTTACACTGAAAAAAATTTTTTTTTTTTTTTGTTTTTGTGGGTACGACAGGGGGAAAGTTGCGAGTGCACTTAAGAAGAGAACAGCCTATAAGGAGATATAGTTGGATAAGAAGCATTCCCGAGAAAGCCCGAGACAAATGATATAATATTTTATATACATATATTTATTTCTTTGAATACGAGAGCCCCAGGAAAGAAAAGATATCGGGAAATATACCTAATTTTAAGCAAGGTACGGAACATAACCTGGAACGAGAGGTTATGCAGGCACGTGGGCAACAGAACACGTGAGCCCAATAAAGACAAGAAAAGTTCAAAGCAGAGGAAGGAAGAGAAAAGAAAAAAAGAGCGGGCCCTCTCTCGGTTAGCCCATCAAGTCGCAAGATTTTTTAAACACGAGGTAGGGAGAAGCTAACCTATTCCCCCACAGTACAGCCATCTTGTTTCACTATCATCGTCGTCTCTCTCACACCCGCAGTGGTATCGGTCTACTTCCATATATTCAACGGGATTTTCGAGGAGTTCGCATACAACCGTCGCCGAGTCAACGAGTACAGTCGCTACTAAGCTGAGTTTATAACATCGTCGTCGCCGAATTTGATAATCGTTTTGCCTCATCGTTGTTTTCATCGGTTCGCTGGAGCATTTTAAACGCCGTCGTGTTTCGAAATAAATACGTGAATATTTTTGAGCTTCGTTTGACCCTCGCAATAATTTCCACTGCGTCGAAAAAAATATTTTTATCGTCTTGAGTTAGTCCCGAGTAATATTTCTTTTTTTTCGCAAACATGGGTGCAAGGTGGATCTCATATCTCCGCAAGCGGGAACTGGAGGCGATATTAAAGGAGTTCGGTTTAGAAGCAACGGGAAGCGTGGAAGAAATGAGGAGCCGGTTAGCCACCTTAAACATTAGGGAGGATCATGTCTTGGATATCGTCGAGCGGCTCCAGGCTTGCGAAACCGAGATTGCGGCTGCAATCAACGAGAGGAAGCAACGATCACCGAGCCCACACAACCCGGGTCCCACGCAGCTCCAGGTTCCAACACCCGGAGGTGTCACCGATGTGGTCGGAGGCACGGACGCTAATCCGGTCATGGGGATAACCTTTGACGGGAACACGGATCCGATTACGTTTATTCAACGTCTCGAGGAGCGAGCCACCGCATACGAGGTCAACGTGGAGAAGATGCCGCAAGCCATTCCAGGTCTTTTAACAGGTACTGCGGAAGACTGGTTCAGGACCAGCCAACTCTTCGGGGAGTCTTGGGCTAATTTCAAGAAGGCTTTTCTTGATTTCTTCTTGCCGCCGAGGTATTTTCAGCGACTCGAGGATGACATTCGCACCAGGTATCAGCAACCAGAAGAAACGTTTAAGCAGTATTTGGTGAACATACGGCTGATGATGCACAGGGCAGGATACAGCCCGGAACAGGAGTTGGACAGGGTTTATGAGAACCTTCAGCAGGATTACCAACTTTTTACTAGACGACACGAGTTCACGACGCTGGAGCAGTTGACTGTCTTAGCGGTCAACTATGAGGTCACTCGGGATAGGGATACAGGAAACCATGCCAGGAGGCTGGCCGAGCTGCAGCCACCGAGGAGAACCGACCACGGATCGTATCCTGGAATGCCACCAAGGAACCGCCCAAATGTCGCGCAACCACCCCCACGAGGTTCAATACCCGCTGCGGGTATTTCAGGACAAGTTCCCCGGGTGGGAAACTTATCAGTGGTGCCGAATTTCAGAGAAGCTTGGAGGAACTGTGCAGAAGTCGGACACTATGCGAGCGGATGTCGGAGTCGCCGAGTTATTTTCTGCTGGGAGTGTGGTCGAAGAGGAGTCTGGACCAGGGAATGCTGCCAACGAAATAATCCGGGAAACGAGAGGAGTCTTCGCCAGCACGGGGAACGACCGGAGACTGCCAGGAGGAATCCCCAGAATTAGGAGAAACATTACAGGTACACGACAGCAGGGTCATCGCGCGGGTGCGGATTGAGGGACAACTATTTAAAGCAACACTAGATACCGGAGCCAGCAGGAGTTTTGTGAGCGAGAGAGTCGTTCAGCGCGTAGGTACACCTGATAACGTACGGACGGTACGCACCCAAGTTAGCCTGGCCGAGGGCTCACGGAAGGAAGTCACCAAGTCGCTGTTAGCGAAAGTCCAGCTGGACCAACGTGGGGTCGAACTTCCACTTTTAGTTCTGCCTTCGATTATGGACGACGTGCTGTTAGGCATGGACTTTCTCTGCGGCGTATCCGCCACTCTGCAATGTGGTCGCACTTCTATTCATCTTAGCCCCCCTCTTCTAGCCAATACTGAGAATCATTCAGTCCTCTCTCCTCTCCCTGTAAATGAGTCCCCGCCGAAGCAGATTTCTAACATCGAACCCACAGTACCGGAACTCCCAGTCAACGAGGCAGAACAGAATAAACAAGCGGACCCGACCGGTAGATCGCTAGGACCCCGAGATGAGAAGGCAGTGCGGAACAACCCGTTTCGACGAACGCAGGAAACAAAGGTAGAACCAACTCGAGAGGCACCACCGGTCAACAGCGAGAGTCGAGGTGACTCGCGGAGTACTAACTCCCCAGCCAAAACAGAATATACACCCGACGCTGGAGGATCACTGGCAGTAGTCCAGAATACAGAGGAACCGGAAGACTTAGAGCCGTGGGTGCGGAAATTTCTAGAGGACGAGCTAGCACTGTTCGAGGGACTGACAGGAGAGTCGTCTATCGCCGAACACACGATTACGATGCGGGATGACAAGCCAATTAAGCAGAGATATTATCCGAAAAATCCAGCGATGCTGCGGATCATTGATGAGCAGATTGACGAACTGATACGGAATGATTGCATAGAGGCCTCGTACAGCCCCCACAGTGCCCCAATTGTACTTGTTGGCAAGAAATCGGGAGAAATGAGATTATGCGTAGATTTTTGACAATTAAATGCCGCCTCCATTCCAGATACCTACCCCCTGCCGAGGATCACTCACATTCTAGAACGTCTTCGTCATGCCAAGTATATCTCCACCCTCGATTTAAAGAGCGGATATTGGCAGATACCCATGGCCAAAACCAGTCGCGAGTGCACTGCGTTTACCGTGCCAGGGAGAGGTCTGTACCATTGGAAGGTCATGCCGTTTGGCCTTCACTCAGCCCCAGCCACATGTCAGCGGGCGCTGGATAGCATCATCGGTCCGGACGTTAGAAGAGCACATGCAACACCTAAAGGAAGTATTCCGACGACTGCGACAGGCAAATCTTCGCCTCAACGCAAAGAAATGTAGTTTCTTTAAGCGCAGCCTGGTATACTTGGGGCATGTGATCAGCGAGGAAGAAGTTCATACAGATCCCGACAAGATTTCGGCAGTCCGGCAGCTAAGTCCGCCCACCACATGCAAGGAGCTGAGGAGATGTCTGGGTATCGCTTCGTGGTACCGGAGATTTGTGCCAAACTTTGCCAGCGTGGTCCAACCGATGTCTCTTTTGCTCAAGAAAGGGAAGAAATGGCAATGGCAGCAGGAGCAGCAGGATGCATTCGAGGATGTGAAGAGGAAGCTCACGGAGGCACCCGTTCTCGTGTGTCCAGATTTTAACGAGAAGTTTGTCCTCGGTTTGAGGTGATAACTGACCACCTTGCTTTGAAGTGGCTCAACTCAATCGATAATCCCACGGGGCGAATCGCCCGCTGGGAATTAGAATTGGGAGTTAGAATTGCAGCAGTACCAGTTTGACGTCACATATCGGCGCGGGAGCCAGAACGTTGTCGCGGATGCGCTGTCGCGGCAGCCCTTGGAAGTCATCCAGATGATACAAGAGGACAAACCAGCATGCAGCATCCACGGCAGGACATCTCGGAATCAGGAAGACTACCACCCGGATCCCCCAGAGGTATTACTGGCCGGGAATCTTCCGAGATGTAGCCAGGTATGTACGCAAGTGTGACACTTGACAGCGGTTTAAGGTCAGTCAGAGTAAACCAGCGGGTAAAATGTTTACCAGGCAGATCAGTGAGCCTTTCGACACTGTCTGCGCAGATTTCATCGGGCCCCTTTCGCGTTCTAAGAGCGGGAACAGCATGCTTCTTGTATTTTTCGACGCTTTTTCTAAATGGGTTGAGTTGGTCCCCTTAAGAAAAGCTACTTCAGCACATCTCGAAAAATCATTTAGGGAGAGGATTCTGAATCATTTCGGGATTCCACGCAGGTTCGTTTGTGACAATGGGACTCAATTCACTAGTCGTTCTTTCAAGGCTTTCTGTAAACAAGCGGGAATGGAGATCCAGTATACGGCACCCTATACACCGCAGCAGAACCCGACGGAGAGGGCCAATCGCACCATTAAAACTATGGTCGCCCAGTACATCGAGGATAAGCAGACGACTTGGGACGAATTGCTACCGGAGCTGAACTTGGCGATAAACAGCAGCGTTTCGGATTCGACTGGACTTAGTCCGGCATTCATCATTCAAGGCAGAGAGCCACGACTTCCAGGGGCCTTGTATGACGAAGTTACTCCGGGACCAAGCGAGGTTCCCCGATCACCCGAGGCGAAAGCGGAAATGCTTCGCGACGTGTTCAAGATCGTCCAGGAGAACACTCAGCGAGCTTTACTAGAACAACGGAAACACTACGATCTTCGAAGACGAGCCTGGAGACCAGAGTTAGGATCTTTAGTATTCGTCAAGCAGCACTACTTATCCAAGGCGGCGGATAATTTCGCGGCAAAGCTGGCCCCAAAATATGAAGGGCCATACAAGGTTATCAAGTTTCTGGCACCCACGATCGTGCAGCACACCCAGACTAAACAACGCAGAACGGCATCCCTAGGAGACTTGAAGGAAACAGTAAACGATCGGGAACCGTCGAAGCCAGAGAACGAGGAGGGAACTGCGATGGAGGAAGTTAGCGGCGAGTGCCGCTAAACTTCGCAGAAGGAAGGCCGCATTGCGGTACAGCAGCAGGAACCAGAGGTCCTGCCACCAGAAAGGGTTGCGGCCCGGAAACGCCAAACATGTGGCTAAGAAAAGTAACAGGCCAGAGCCACTGAAGAATCGGAGTTTTTTTGACAGGAGCCAAGCCGGAGTCAGTGGGGGCCACTTGTTGGTCGGTGCGCCTTTCCAACGTCCCCACTCCCCTGATAGGGAAACTCCATGCTCCCAGGACCCGCAACTAACACTCCCCCAAACTAACGTCTAACCATATTAAAACTTTGCTAGTTTGCCCCTCCATAAGGCAAAATATTTATAAACTTTGTTTTCTCCACAGGAGCGGTGCGAGCAGAGCCGAGGAGAGTCCGATGGGGACCGACCACACGCTGGGAGGAGGCGATCGCCACCCCAGCCGAGGCCACAGCAACGGCCACCAGCGACGATCTGCCCAGGGGACTACGGCCTTGGACAAATAGTCCCCTCTGCCCACCGCCACAAGCCTACTACCGCGGTCAGAGGATGAGGGACTCAGTGGTCTGGGTGGACGCCCTCCGATACGTCGAGCAATTCGAAGCGCTGCCCCTCCAGACGCTGACCGTCGGACCCACACCACCCGAATCGGCCACGAGCGACCACTACTACACGTCCAGCTCGGCCAGCTCGACCTCCACGACCACGGACGAGCTCGACATCCAGGTCGGACTAGATGACATGGTCGTGTCACCGTTGGGGAGCCGGGAGTGGCTGTGGAAACCCCTCACCCCATACCCCGTCGGAAACCGGAAGGACATTCCACCGAAGTGGGACGTCGGAGAGATGGCGCGTGCCACCCTTCGACGGCAGCAGCACCCGGAGCACAATCCCCTCCGGATGGAGGAGACCATGGTGCCTCGCAGCCCCGCCTGGTCTGCGATAGATTCCTTCACCTCGGCGCACAGGCGCTGGCGACCCCCCCAGGACCGGAAATCACAGGAAATCACCCGGGAGGAGGTGTACGGCGTCGAGCAGATTCGCCCGGAGCACGTGTTCGCCGTGCGGGTGTGGGAGTCGGTGCCGGAGCTGGAGATCGGGCAGGAGGAAGCACGCGACCTGGAGGAGTCGAAGAAGAAGTCTCCGAGCCCGGATCCTGAGGACTGGTTCGTCCCCATCCCGGACAATTGGGTGTTGGTGACGGGAGGCGACCAGCTGCCCCACTCCTTGGTCGAACACGCACGAGGAGAGGAGCGACAGGACCGGCGGAAGCTGCGAACAAGATCGAACAAGGTGCTAATTTCACTCCGTCCCCCGAAGAAGGAGGGGGATGTGGAGGGCGGACCCGCCCACCACAAATTTAATAAAAATAATAATAATAATAATATATATATAAATATAATAAATAATATAAATAATAACATATTGACTAGGGTAAACAATATATAGTTAAGAAATAGATATAGATATAATAGATTAAGTAGATTTAAGGCAACGGCAGCCACATACGATACTTATAGAACTATCACCACTAACCCGAGCTCGATCCATTAGCCTGGAAGGCTAACGCACATAAACACACACACACAAGCACACGCAGTGAAACCTACTCTGTGACAGTGAAGTCAATTCGCGCCCTTCCTAGCGGTAGCCAAGTCGCAACCTTCTCGGTCCCGGCAGGCTCAGCAGCAGCGCTGAACAAGCTCGGCAAGGTGAAGGTCGGATGGACTCTGTGCCGGATAAAAGAGAACGAGCCTCGACTGAGGTGCTACAGATGCTTGCAACCAGGCCACATCGCCAGCAAATGTCACAGCTCCATTGACAGGAGCAAAACATGCTACAGATGCGGTCAGGAAGGACATAAAGCGGCGGCATGCCAAAACCGTCCGCGCTGCTTCAGGTGCGTAGAAGCCAAGAGTAGGGATGCAAATCACCAGGCCGGCAGCCGATACTGCCCCCTGGAGACTGCGTCCAGCACGGGATCAAAACGCAGATGAAAGTGGTTCAACTCAACCTGAACCACTGTGTGGCAGCGCAAGACCTGCTGTCACAGACGGTCCGAGAGTGCGAAACTGACATCGCAATTCTTAGCGAGCCCTATAGGGCAGGGCAGGACTCAAACTGGGCCATGGATAGCTCTGGCAAGGCAGCCATGTGGATTTGTAGCAGCGTTCCTACGCCCCTGTCGGATGTCCGCTCGGATAAAGGCTTCGTTCGTGCCAAGACTGGAGGCTGGTGGGTGTATAGCGTGTACCTCGCCCCAAGCCTATCGCTGGACAGACTCTCCGTGGATGCGAGAGGTCGGTACCCGGTGTTGATAGCGGGCGATTTTAACGCCTGGGCGGTTGACTGGGGCAGTGCCAGCACCAATACCCGTGGAAACGCCCTCCTGGATTCGTTCTCGACCCTGGACGTGGCCCTCCTAAATGATGGTCAAAACCACACCTTTAGCAGAGCGGGCGCTGGATCAGTGGTGGACCTCACCTTCGTTAGCTGTTCTAGAGTCGGACTGCCAGCAATCACTCGGCAATCTTCACCACGTTGAATGCCGACGGCTCGTCACGCACAGATCCCCCTCCCCCGCAAAGGAAGAACTTCAGGGCTGATTTGCTGGACACCCAGACTTTCGCGGCTCGGCTGGAGAGCATGGACGCGTCGGGCAATGCGGAAGGTATGGCCGACCTGGTGATAGGACAGCTTCTAGAATCCTGCGAGATATGCATACCCGCCAGAATAGCACACTCCAGACACCGGGACCCTGTCTTTTGGTGGACCCGCGATATAGCAGACTTAAGAAGAAGCTGCGTAAGAGCCAGAAGGCAATACCAGCGGTCGTACGGCACGAGTACACACCTGGAGAAGCGAGCATCGTTCAAGCAGTGCCGTAGGGCTCTCAAGGAGGCAATCAAGCTTAGCAAGAGGAAATGCTTCCTCGACCTCTGCGACTCTGCTGACCGGGACCCGTGGGGAAATGCCTACAAGATTATCGTAAAGAAGATCAATAAGTCCAAAAACCGCGCTCCACTAGATGCCGTTTCCCTGGAGAGGATAGTAGCGCACTTATTTCCCAGGATGGAAAATCCGGACTTCTCCCCTCAAGCGATCAACGACCTGCCACACAAGACGGAACCTGTTACCGTAGCCGAGATGCTAGCAGTGGCAAAAACGATAAAGGTTGCGAAGGCACCGGGCCCGGACAATATTCCGAATAGGGCCCTAAGGCTGGCCATTTCTCTACGCCCAGACATTTTTGCGGAGCTATTCGAGAAGTGCATGAGCGAGGGGATTTTCCCCAAGAGGTGGAAAATACAGCGACTGGTTCTGCTGCCGAAGCCAGGTAAGCCGCCGGAAGACCCATCATCCCACAGACCAATCTGTCTGATCGATGGGGCTGGTAAGGTGCTGGAGTACTTGATAAGTGCTCGGATAGAGAGGGCAATCACGGCGGCAGGCGGTCTTTCCGACGCCCAATACGGGTTTAGAAAGGCTAAGTCGACGGTCGACGCCATTAGCAAGGTGGTCGACATTGCCGCTACGGCTATCGCGGGCCAGCGGTGGAAAGGTGGAGCGAAGGAGTACTGCCTAGTGGTCACCCTAGATATCCGCAACGCATTCAATACTGCGAGATGGGGGTGCATCCTGGAAGCCCTGACCAGCTTCGGAGTGCCTCACTATTTGCTGAAGCTAATGCGAAGCTACTTCGAGGACCGTGTACTACAGTACGACAATGCCGGCGGGGCTCATACCGTAGAGCTGTCGTGCGGAGTACCCCAAGGGTCGGTTCTTGCGCCGCTCTTGTGGAACGCAATGTATGATGGCGTTCTGAGGCTCCCTCTCCCCGGCAGAACGGAGCTAATCGGATTCGCGGACGACATTGCGTTAGTAATAGTGGACAAGGAGATTCCCGGAGCTGAAGCGCTATGCAACAGGAGCATCAGCATTATTAGCTCGTGGCTGTCAAGCGTCGGCTTACAGCTAGCCCCACAAAAGACCGAAGCCGTCCTGGTGAGCAGCAGGAAGAAGGTGGAGGTGGCAGAGCTCAGAGTGGGCGACGCCACAATTAAAACGACGCGAGCCATTAAATACCTAGGCGTGATGATCGACACAAGGCTCTCCTATAGAGAACACTTAGAGTACGCGAGCAACAAAGCAGCAAAGTCAGTACGGGCGCTGACGAGGATAATGCTCAATCACAGGGGACCTAAGCAGGCGAGCAAACAGCTACTGGCGAGTGCAGCTAGGGCGACAATGCTATATGCTGCCCCAGTCTGGAGTCAAGCAACGTCGAAGCCGTCGTACAGCCGCGGACTGAACGCATCCCACCGCCTGGCTGCCCTACGCATTTGCAGTGCATTTAGGACTGTTTCAGACCAGGCGGCGCTGGTGTTAGCAGGTACCCCTCCCCTTGACCTGCTGGCTAAGGAGCAGACGGACATTTTTAAGACAACACACGGAAGGGCAATGTCGTCAGCTGAGAAGAACGAGGCTCGCTCCTTGGCAAAGAGTGCCACGTTATCAGCCTGGCAAGCCCGCTGGGATGCTTCGCCG
>VNJV01012256.1:0-205271 GCA_008042635.1 Drosophila nikananu
AATATTTGCGGCTGCAAAACGTTTTTATTGATTTGCGGGGGAGTGGGGGGGAAATTTTTAAATCTGAAACAAACTTGATCTGCGTGCAAAACATTCCGACCTACATACCGAATTTGGTGACTCTAGCTCTTATAGTGGCTGAGATCTAGGCGTTTATTGATTTATTGATTTTATTGATTTGCGGGGGAGTGGGAGGGAAATTTTTAAATCTGAAACAAACTTGATCTGCTTGCAAAACATTCCGACCTACATACCGAATTTGGTGACTCTAGCTCTTATAGTGGCTGAGATCTAGGCGTTTACACAGACGGACAGACGGACAGACGGACAGACGGACAGACGGACAGACAGACATGGCTAGATCGACTCGGCTGTTGATGCTGATCAAGAATATATATACTTTATGGGGTCGGAAATGCTTCCTTCTGCCTGTTACATACATTTGCACGAAATTAATATACCTTTGTACCTACGGTACATGGTATAAAAAGGCAAAGGGAGTTGCTGCCTGGTAATTGGATGCGGTATGGAAATGTTAATGAACCCGGGGGAGGCTAATTAGAATTTGTGCGGACCCTGGAGAAAAAGGTGCAGGCCCGGCTCGGTTGCCCATTTATCTTGTCATGGATTTCGGACAAAATCGGGGCGTTGACAGGCGTAAATGACTTGGTCCCCCTCCGCCGACAGGTGGTGTCGCCGGCGACTCGCTGGCGTCGTCGATAAAATGTCAACCCGAGCATCGAATGGCACACAGTAAATGGCCACAAATTGCTTACGCCGCTCGCTGCTGGCTGCCATTGTGGAAATAGTTCCCTCGTCATTGCCTCGCTCCCAGCTATGTTAAAGTGCAAGTAATAATTCACCGGTTTCAACAGTTTTCAGCCAATCCAAGCCCCTCCGCTGTCCCCCGATCGTTTTCAATGTCTCGCGACATTATAATATATCTGTATAAATTATGCTGCCGCTTATTAACCAAAGCCCACGGGGCGTATGCCGAATGGCTAAATGTGATTAAATGTTGTGCAAACTGCATGTTTCTGGGCAGGGCTTCGATTTGAAGGTATTTTCGGGCCGGGCAGGTGCATTCCGCTCATCAGATAGGTTACGTTGGAGGTATAACAAAATCGGTAATGTTAGTCTCTGATTGAGATTGAGAATAAACATTGAATTCATAGAGACATCAATAACATTTTAAATAGAAATAAAGCAAGGTCCCATAATTTCAATGTTATTATTTACAGCAAACCGAAATGCCTGCCACCTCTAGAAGCTAGGACACTTGACCAACTTGGCGGCCAGAAACTGGACTGAAAAATCAAGCATGCTTGAGGGGATTTACGAATGTAAACAGCTGAAGATCAACTACCGTAGCGGCAACATCAACATCGACAGCAACAGCAAGAGCCACATCAAGTTGGGCAGCAGCCACATCTGTTGCAATCGGCGCAAGGTCGTTCCACATGTGATATTTTATTTTTTTAATTTTGGCCTGGCCGCCACCTGTAACAAATTGTAGCAAATGAAGCTGCAGTGGAAGCCGGAGTGGACGTGGACGTCTCTGGGTTTTTCTATTAACATTTCCAACGGGTGTGTCGCCGACGCTACTGCCTCTGCTGCTGCTGCTGCTAAGGTGACTGCACAGTTTTCATAAATTTTTATTGAATTTTTATGGCTGCAGGCAGCCGTCGTCATCGTCACATTGAATTTGCATGCTGATGTCTACACAAAAGCACACCGAATAAATAAGCATAAAAAATAAAATAAACAGTCGAACAGCCATTGAGAAAAGTGTTTTGCACTTAATAGTAAAGGCTGCTGCTGCAGCTGATAAAAGCGCTACGAAAATGGAAACTTGGTAAAAGTATCATTAGGCTAATAGCATAATTTATCCCTGTCATCCGGCAAACATCTTGATCTGTCTTGGCTCATATAGTTTATATTGAATTGTTTATAAGCTGTCTTATCAACAACAAACGGCGCAGAGTGTGAGAATGTGTCTGGGAACCGAGAAACTCAAACAACTCGAGCAACAGAACAGACGCTTTGTTGCAGCTTTCGATTTGAGAAAATGTGAAATAAGTAAAAACAGACAGACATTCAGAAAATCATGGAGTTGGAGTCATAACACTTGACAACAGACGGCACAGCAGCAATATCGCATCGCATCGCATCGCAGCAACGCCGGCGACAGCAGCAACGCAGCAACATCATATGGCGACGATGTCTCCGGCTCCGTCTCAGTCTCCGACTCCGACTTGCAATCAAAACACGATCTTGGCGCTCAGCATTGACCTTATGGCTTCTAAAATCGGTAAAAACATCTTTACAGCTCCATGTGGCACTGTCGATTGTTGTTACTGTCGCTAAAAATACGAAAACTCAGGCGTACTTGAAACTGGGATACATTTTATAGCCTTTAAAGGTACACAGAACCAAACTTATTTTAAATTTTGTAAAGAAAACCACATATAATGTGTCCTATTTCTGCAGACTTAAAAAAAAATAATTTGAATATCAATTACCAACATATCCAAGAGGTTGTTGTCTCTTAAATTCAACAAATTGTTCCATTAAATTATTTTTTCTGTGTATTTTGAATGTCCGTTTTCAATTCCCAGCGACTCATTCATAAAGCGAAATGTGGAAAAAAGTGGAATAATTTTTTAAGGATACCGCCTTGCACATTTTCGGTTATATGTCAAGTTTAAGTGGCAGACGCCAAGGTCGCCACTCGGCCGCAAGTCGTCCGCTCGGAGGCGTCGCAAATTGAGCAATTAGGGCGTGGCCAGTCCGCCTCATTTGCACTTACTCCACTCGACTTAATTCGTCAATTAGCCGGGGCTAAGGTAATCACAGCTTCGGCTGGAACCAGCTGGCCAACTGGACAGTCCCATCAGCTCGAGAGCCGAGATCCAAGCAGCCGAGATCGTGGGCGTTCAACAGTCAAATTCAAGAGCCACAACAAAGCAAATAAGTTTAATGATTTTTTGTATTTCGAGTATATTGTACCGTCAACAAAGAACGTTTGACTACGAAAATAAATAAAATGCAGCCCACGGACCACAAAACAGACGAAAAATGGTTAAAATACTGCGTAGGTTTTGCATTTTGATGATGACCACAAGCCACAAAGATCCCCCAACTGGTGGATATCGCTCAAAACTACATATATGATTCTATGCGGATGGAGATGGCGCTGTGAAGTGGATGATTCCAAAGTCAACATTTTGTAATCCACCAGAAATATCTTCTTTACTGGTTGTAAAGATAACACCAAAATACTTGGGATAATAATAACATTCCCAAAATAAATACATCACGGCTCAGAATACATTTGTAAACGGGTGTTATAAATAAATTTTAATAAAGTCCTTATCGTCGTTCAATTCACCCAATGATTTTGTAGATTTTGAATTGCTATAGACTTATATTTATTTAAATACCATAAAGATGACCAACATTTATATTTTAAATAGATCTGCCTATGATTTAACGATTACAATAAAATATAAATAGTATATCTTTTAGATAAATAAATAAAAATATTAAAAGCTCAAAATGAAATTACTTCTTTTCAAATTTCAAGTTTTATGTGAGATTGTTATTTAAATTAAGTGTCATGTTTATATTATCTTAGAAACATAAATAAAGATTCTCTGGAAAAATTAAATTGTTTGACTTTGAAATTTGAATAATCCCACGCTGATTTGGTTTAATCAGCACTTTTATGAACCAAATGTTTTGCTATAAATACAATCCCAAACTCATTAGGTGGCTTCCATGTTATTTAAAAAAACCTTTCTTGTTTGCGTTTTAAAAGCTCTAAAAATGACCACCAGAAACATGGAAGCAACAGACTCCAATCACTTAATAGAACGCTATGTTTCTATTAATATTTATTCCGCTCATAGAACGACCCCTCCTCTCAATGTTCCACTTAAAAAGCGGAGATTATCCGTGACTTCTCTTGATTGGGTTCCATTGAGATCGCCGCGTGGCGCTAGTTGACATCTGACAACAAACGCGGGCAGAGTCACAGATCGGTCACTGAATAAACCCTGGGGAAACCCCCGACTCCACACCCTTGATGAGAATTTATGGACGGTCCCACAGGCTTTCGGGTTAAATAGACTCAACTGGCAATGACAGAGCGCTCTGTGCACTTGGAACCCCATGAAAAACCCATCAAATGTGTCAAAAGCGGCGCGGCATTGGAAAATTTCTATTGTTTTAGAGCTCCGTTTCGTTTTCGAATTCAGGGGGACTTTGCGCAAGCGCGAAGTGTGAAAATAAGGCGAACAGGTTGAAGTTGGTGCACCGAAAAAAATGGTTCAAAAAACAATCAAATTCGTCTGACAAGAAAGTGGTTCCATGAAGATTTTTTTCCTGATAAACCTTTATTTACCGCTTCCTTAGGATTGACCTAAAGGTTTTATCTAATTTTTCCCCGTGTAAAAATATTTGAAATTGGGTCTGAAACTAAACTGTGGTAAGCCTATAAAATATACGGCGCTAATGGGCCATTTTCACGCTTATTTACACAATGGAAAAGCGAAAGTTTTATTTATGGGCGGGTCATGGATTTTGAGCTGTTCGCAGGCAGCTGCTCACCTGATTTCCAGGTGCTGTAAATTCTATGCCACCAAAGTGCATAAATATGTTCAAATGTTGCACTTATGACAGCACCCAAAGCATGCAACAAGTCTGGCCGCATTTACAGGTGGTGCCGGTGCCGGTGTCCAAAAAAAGTAGAAGTGAGACAAACAAATGTTCAAGTGAAGTGGTCAATGTCCACTTGAGTGGCCCGAAAACAAAAACAAAAAAATAAAATCAGATGAAAAATGTGAAGAAAAAAGCGTTTGGCATGCCGACGGCTTCCAGGGCCAATCGACAATGAGCGCTAATTATGCTGAGCCAAGCCGGGCCGAGACGAGATCGCTTGCCAAAAAGGTTCAATGCACCGCTGCAGCATTTCAAATCCCTTGTTGACCTTAACTTTGAATTGTCAAAATACAAAAGTTCAAGCCGACACAAAGCCCCGAACAATGAGCACAAAGCGCAAGACACACAAAAGAAGTGAGCCACGGAAACCTACATACTTTGGCCCAATCTCAAACGGGTACACAATGCGAAAAGTCTATTCATTTATTTGAGCTGGAAATTGTGAAGCTTATTAATATTTAGGGTTAGTTATATGATAAGGAATGCTGGAGATCTGATATAATGTAAATATTCAAAGAACATCTTATTAAAAATTATATTTAGTGAAAACTGAACTCGTAAATTGTCTTTGGCTGTGTATTATTTTATTGATTAGCCGTGCCAAATTTCTCTCAGTGCTTATGTGATTCATTTGAAAAGTGCTGGCCATATGCAGGCCGTGCTGCACACAGATGCTCGAGAATATGCCGCTCGGATGGATTTGGATTTGGATGCTGCCGTTGCTGCTGCCACCGCGTTGACATTGACTTGTGGTTTCAGTTGCCGTCGCTGCCGCATTTCAAGTTTTCAGCTTTTTATTCAGTCTTTTCTGCATCTTTTTGTTGTTCATAGTTTTTAGTTTCTGTGTGTGTGGGCTGGAATTGTTTTCCTCACTTCATTCATAGAGTCGCAGCTCGCGCTTAACTGATTAGTCAGCTTCTTGGCTTTTCGGGGAGCAGCTGAGCTCCGGCATTTGGGTGTGATTCTTGCCACAGTTTTTTGCGTGGTATACGTATCTTTGTTTGTCCTTCACAAACATTTGTTTGGCCAACAACTCACAGCTCGAAACTCACAGCTCACGGCTCACAGTTTTTGTGGTTTGCGGCATCTGAACTCGTACTTCCGCATGAATACTCGTCGATCATACCTACATGGCTTATCGATATATCTTGTGACTATATTTAGCTGGCGAGATTAGGCGAGTTTATCTTTATCGCCTTTGTGCTTCAGAATCCGAGTGTCATTGGGTCGCCCACAAATGGCAGAGGAGTGAGTCACGGGCACAGGGGAAATGTGTCGTCACAAGTCGGTGCCTAATTGAACTTGGAGCGTAAGACTTCTAGCCAATGTTACATACATTTATGGAATAAACACATCTCATATATTGCAATTATATGTACGAATACGGACTAATTAAAGTTTTTATTAAACATTATTATAATATTATTTAAGCGACTTAATCACTGACTTGTTAAAGTTAATCCTCTAACAATTCAAAGATATTACGCTTCACATCAAGATTGATGTAGACATCGCTCACATAGAGAACCTTTTCCTTAGTAGTTTTCCGTGTGGCACTTTTCCCGCCCAGGCCCAGTGTTAAGCAACTAGTTGCCATTTATGTAAGTTCAACATTTTGCAGATATATCCCAGCCAGCTGCACTCGTCGTTAGAACAACAAAGCTAAACAAAGCTCGGCCTGGCTGCATAAATTAAGTGCCGGAGGGGGCAGAATGATATCGGGTGACAAGCGTGAAAAGCGCGACTCTGACAGGTACTACTACTACGACTACATAACCACGCGGAGATTAAAGGCCAGCCAGCCTTCGCTACTTTTACCTTTCGGCCAAGAGGCGCTGCGCTTGCGCAATCCCTGAATCCACAATTTACCATTTTCCATTTACAATTTACAATTCCAGCGATCCTCACAGCGCCAACTCGAACTTGAACTACATTGCATTCGACATCAAAATAAATACATAATCGTAAATATAAAACCAGCGCGGATTGCTCCCATTTCTCGACCAGGCACAGGCCACACCACGTGACTGGCGAATTAGTTGGTCAATGTTTCGCGGCCGTTGTTGCTTTTTTGGGGCACGGACCGAGACAGATTGGGCCGCTTGGCAGCTCAAAGAGAGATATGGACATCCACATCTACAGGCACAGCCACAGCCACATCCACGGATCTCCAGGCAGCCGCATCGCCCACAGTGCCGCTTGTTTGCCTTTGTTGTTTGCCACCAAGTGGCAGTGACAGTGGCCGAAAAGGGGTATGCCTTCGACGGGAAACACCCTTAAAATGCATACAATCTTCTAATCTTTATTTAATCGAATCTATATTTTATTTTTCTATATTTTATTTACGATTATTTGGTATTAAGATAGTAAAGAGAAATAATAAAAAAACTAACTCAAAATTAAAGCATAAATTAATCCTTAGACCCAGCTTTAAATTTAAAAAGGAACGTGCTGATGAGTAGGATCTTTACTTATTAAATTATTTTAAAGTAAAGTTAATAAGTGTGTTTCAAATTCGCCACAATCCTCTCACACTTGCGCCTCATTGTTGGCTCGTGAACTTGTAACCAACTTGTAACCTGATAGTTGCCAGCATTAACTTTACTTTTTTGTTGCATTGTCTTCTTGGCGATTCGCTCGCTTTGGGCTATTTATAAAATAGTAAACGCTTTAGCTGGCTGCGGCCATTGTCTCACAATTAAGATTTCATTGTGAGATTTCGCGGCATGGGCCAGGCGGGCCACGCGGCGTATGCGCGATGCCGCGAACCGAATCAAACGCAATGTGCTATTTGCAATTTGCAATTTGCCACTTGCAGCGCTCTGAGCATCAACAGGCAATAATTTGTTTAATTAGGCGTAAATGACGCCGACGTCGTGGCTCTAATGGAGCGTGGCTGATTTTAATAGCTTGTCGGGTTGGCTTTAACCTTACAGTGCGGCTTGTGGTTGTGGCAAGTGATTCGCCATTCGCAATTGTAATTCCACTGACTCTGCCACTGCCACACCCCGATTGGCGATCGTTGAGCCATGCTAATGCCATATTCTTGCAACCCGAAATGCCATAAGAGTTATGTATATGTGGCCAGGGCCCCGACATATGACTGCCGACCTGCCAACCGATCGACGATCGCACGGATCGCATTTGATTGCGCCCCGATCGATCTTTGGATGCCTTTGCCATTCACGACGATAATTCAATTAATTGCGAAAATGTCCTAGAGACAAATTCATATTCACAGCAGACGGCGGCGATTGCAGCAAAGTGCAAGTACACAAGTGCACTGGGAAGAAAACTAAGTCTAAAAATAAATATATGAAAATACGAGAGAAAATCCGAAAACAAATATTTTTTATTAGGTGTTTTAAATTCAAAGAACTGTATTTTCTACTTGTAACCATAAATTTGGTTACTATTTCCTTTGAGTGTATCATTTTAGCGGTCTGTAGATGATCGTGGCTAGTCGTGTCGACCATCGTGTAGCTTTTCATTAAATTTCATTAAATTCTTTTATGCGATAGCAAAGCAAAATCAGCAGCAACATTAAGCATTGCAACATTTTTTGCGATCCGACTGGAGTGTTGCGGCTGTTTCGGAAAGTGGTGATCGCTGGCTGATCTTCGCTCCATGCTCCATGCCCGATCCGATGCCCGATGCATTTTATGACTTTGATTTATTTGTGCAAATTATTTTTAAGCTGTTACATGACTAGCAGGGATCTGCGGCTCTCGAGGAAGTGTTTGCCGCGTCTGCTGCAGAGCAGAGTGATCGGTGATCAGCAATTTGCCATTTCCCATCGCTCATCGCTCATTGCGGCCAAGTTATTAGCTGTCTGCAATTGTCAGCGATCGCTCGACGCTTGACGGCTGCGCTCCCAATTCCCTGCACTCCACTTCAAGTCTCTGCAATCTCCTATCCCATCCGATCCCGTGCGATCCCAAGGCGCATTGGCAATTGCATAAGCGAGTGATCTCTCCATCTGTCTGTCTGAGGATCAGCTGTGCATAATTTCAATTTGACAAAGCACATACGATCGATGGCTTGGCTGATAGGCGCCGCTTAGCTCGGTTTTAAGAGCCCGCGGCTAGGGCTTTTTCCCGATTTATCGTAGCCCCGCCTCCTTCCATATGGCATGTCCATTCAGCGTGCTTAATTACTTTCTGGGGGAGTTTGGGTATCGATAATCGACGCTGACTCTGGGAACTGGGAACTCGGATTTGGTTTGGGGTTGGAATGGGCATTGGGCACGGATATCCGCGTACGTGCCGGGCGTTGGCAAACGCTTTGGAGAAGCCCCAGTTGGGCTAGACCACACTGCCTCTTTTTGGGCTGACCTATAAATTCCTAGCTGACACTATCTATTTGGATTCTTAGTGGATCTACTTTGGAACTAGAGGGGAATATTTAAATAAGTACTGAGTAAAGTGTTATTTAAAGATCTTGGCGAATTGTATACTACATCTTAAAGAAAAGTGTCACGTTCAAATTGATGCTCCAATTTCTGATGAATATCTTTATGGCAAAAATAAAGTTAATATACATTAAAAGCTCTTTTAATTACGGCTTGACTTATAATAGTAAGCAATCCGAATTTACTTCCTTTAATGCAAAGACAATAATGAAAACCACAAATGTTTTGACTAACAAATAAGTTGGCTTCATATTTCCCATACAACATGTCAAAAAATAATACCTTTATGGCATTATGCATATGTTGGCCCAAACACAATTGGCAAAGTAAACAAATCAACATGGTTTCGACGGCATTTGAAGTGCTGCAAAAATGACCCGCCCACGAGTTGAAGAGCATTCGCGTTTCGATGGCTGGTTTCCTTCCTGTGTCTGATGAGGCCTACCCCCCTCTCAGCGTAATGCTTAATGAAAACAAATGAATTTATGAGTCGTTGCCGTCTGAGCTCCCCCCGAAGAGGCTTATCCCAGCGATCACCTCGTGGAACATTGGCATTGGCCATTGGCCATTCCGCTTTTGTCTCCCCACTCGGGCGATTTATGGCTTACGCACTTTTTTTTCTCGAGTGGAGAGCGCTTTATTAGCAACGCAACGACCGTTGCGTTATTATTTATTTATCATTGTAATGCGAGTAAGGCGGTCGCATAAATTATTGTAATTTACCGTTGCAGCGGCTGCGGTCGCCGTCAGGGTCTAAGGTCCGCCCCGATTTGGGGGCGATCGATGTGATTGATCGGTTTGTAATTGGCACCGTCCGCGGTGTTTTGATGGGCCCATGCCCATGCAAATCTTGAGCTTTGGCTCGGGATTGTTGTTCTGGTAGCAAAGTTCAAACGAGGTTCTTCCGATGAACCTTGGACCTATTAGCTGTTTGGGCCTACTTTGGTGGCGAGTGCAGTCAGATCTTAATTTATGATTTATTATTTAAACTTTAATTCAAAGTTAAATACTCTCTAACAAAGAACTAAGCTCCGAAACGTGATAAATGGCCACACGAAATATGTAATGTTACCTTTAATCCGCGTAATCCCGATTTCTAGAACGCGATCTTTATTTTTTGCTCTGTGGCGAGAACAGCCAGCGGGCAGAGGCAGAGCCCGAGATACAAAGATACTGCGATACTTTCAGCCGCACACGCAGCTGCGGAAACGTAAAACAATGTAGGTGAAACAAGTTCCCGCAAATGCCAAACTTAAGAGCCCGGCAATCCACTCGCTCGTATAGATGCAAATCAATAGCAGATTTCGGGCCTTAATAGAATTTGTTTCGTTTTTCTTTTTTCGAATTTAGAGGCGGCAGCGAAAACCGCAACGGCAACCGCAGCTCAGACAAACAAACGCAAAGGCGCCGTCGCAAACACTTTGCTCGCAAAGCACCGCAGAATTAAACCCCAGGGCGGCACTTGACTTGAGTAACCGAAACAGACAGAGAGATTAGAGCGAGAGGGCGCTAGGCGGGCAGAATGAGACGGCGAGAGCTGTTTATTTAGTAAACAAGTCTCTCTCTAACTTATGTAGTCGATTGGCCGAGAATTTCCGCTTTCGATTGACGGCTGCTCGTAAATTAGCGAAATTTTAATAAGAATCAGCCACCGCAAGGGACTCGGTTTGAGATGTTCCGAGAATCCCCACTGACCTTGAGCACAAAAGACTCAGACAATAGCCATATGTCGCTCCTTCTTCAGCGAATCAAACAAATATTTATACTCGTGTTCGAGGGTAATAAAACTTCAGAAGTAGGCAAAAATAAATGAGCTGAATTAGCCATGCGAGGCACAGCGAAAAGTTGGCTACACCCTTGCAAATTGATCATTCATTAGACGAGACATCTGCATGGAAAGAAATGTGTTAGCCAATTTCAAATTCCAATTCAATTCAGGGGTCTAGAATCTGTATTTCACTTAGTTTCTTACACTGTAAGCTAAGAGTACGAGTGTTATGCAACTTATGGAACAAATAAACGAGTCTTTATTGGCCGATAATTGCCGATCAAATAAGGCTTGAACGGACCGCGAAAAAAACCAGTACGTTTCCATCGTAGATCAGTTTGATTGATACTAGCCATCCCCGAAGGCATCCAAATATTGTCTCGATTCGCATTAATGCCTGGCAGTAGCATCCGTGACCCTGCCTGATTCGCGCAAAGTTCTTTACACTAATGTGATTTTGTCAGCAAGGGAGGACAATAAGTAATACCATTAAATAATTAATATTTTCGCTGCTCTTTCAATTGTTTGCCCAACCTTCGATGCTCGCCTGACATTTTATTGACGCATTATTTGTGCTGTCTTCGGGCTTCGCAGAGAATGCAAATTTCCAAGATCGGTGATTATGGTTAAATTATGCACAAAAACAAAAAGACTGAGCAAAAAAATACGAATTAGGCGGACGTATAAAAAATTTCACCTGCTGACAAGTCGAACTCCAAGGTAATCGACTCCAACGCCAAATATGGCCAAAGCCGCCCTAGAAATTGTGTTCAGATATTGGCGAACGCGGCTAATGGACGGCTAGAAAGTGGCAGACCCACAAAAGCCTGGCCAACTGGGCCACCTAATCGGGGGGCGGAAGTGGTTTGGGTACATCTTTCCCTATCTCCGCGGTTCTACGAATTATCCGACTTGGCCCTGTCCGTCGGCTACCCACAAAGCCCAAAGGCTAAGTCAATAATTACACAGTCCCACCGGTTCGGGGCGATTCCTCCTCCAATGGCACTAAGCGATTCGAAGCGTGAAAAACGCTTCCTATTATTAGTTTAATTTGTTTTGGGCGCGCAATTTAATTTATATAACAATAATCGTTTATAAATGATAAATTAATATGGGAAACAAATGGTATGGGCGGTCGAGAGCTCCGAGCGAGCTCTCATCTCTCGATCGCTGATGTTCGAGCGCCAAGTGGTCGACAAGTTGCCAAAATTGGCAAGGCTTAAATGGACACAACAGCAACTCGACTAGCGATGGCTGGCTGGCTGGAAAGCTGGCTGGAATCACTGTGCTTGCCGGCTAACTCGGACTTGGTTAGTTATTTCCTATCCGCCTTTGTTTGGGTAATTTACGAGAGTCTCCCTGGGACTGGGTCTGAGCTGGCGTGGGTTGCTTTCGGATGGGTCAGTCAGTAGTCGTCAGTCGGTAGCCGGTGGTTTTTGGTCTTTGGTCTTTGGTGTTGTGAGGCTTGGGCCTTTGTATTACGCATACGCCACGTTCGCTTTGATTTCTTACTCGCTGCTTTTGAATGGACACTAGGCGAGAACTTCCAAATAGGGAACGCAGCTAAGCAAGGCGAATTTCGCTTTGTTTGCGATTTCTTTTTTATTCAAATTTATCGTAGTTTTAAAGAGGAAAATCTAAAATAAGGGAGGAGTGCACAAAGAAAAAATAGAGACAAAAAATATATAGGTTTCGTCACATATTATTGTTACTTTAGTCATACAATTTTATATAGCCTAACCGCAAGTTCATTTTTCCTACTTGATAACCATTAAGCTAATCCTACATCGTCATGGGTTCATTATTCGGTTATTATAAGAAAAGCTCCCCTCCCAAGTGTTTTGCTTGTTAAAAGAGTTTCTTACTCTGCACCTTAAGACTCTACTTTTCGAAACCCATTCACCTAAACTCCCAGCTTCCTGTATTAAAAATCCTAAAATTTATTATTTACAACAAACACACCTTTGGCCACTCGGAAACGACATCCAATTATTTTCATACGCGCTTGGGAAATTTAAATGAGCTGATTTATGGCTATTTGATGAGCACATTAACCGGAGGAGGACCCCGCCCCCGACTCAGTGCTCGGTTCTTCCTTCCAGCTACTGCTCAAAAGTTATTACATGTTTAAGTTTTATTGGGGGCTATGTCACACAAAATAAAACAACCACCAGCTTCGCTCAAAATTCTTATGGCCTGCTTTGTTCCTGCTGCTTTTTGTCAATATTCAACTCTTTCGTTGCCGCGACGACTGAGTGTGTGCGCTGTGTGTGAGTGTTTACTGAGTGTACTTTATTATTAATTTTAAACGTGGGCTCGCAACAACACGAACACCCACAGCATTTGTCAAGTTGCTTGGATTCTTTTCTTCGCCGTCTATTATTTCTGTTTTCGTTCTTTGCTGCTGGCCTGGCCGCATTTGTTATTACTTGTTGCGGTTTCGCTGGTGGCTTTTGGTGCAGCAGCCTTTGTGTCTGTGTGCGAGTTGTATTCTTTGAGATTAATACTTGCAATTTGAACATTTCAGCACGTCGACGTCGGCGCCTGTTTCTAATTGCGAACGCAAATTACTCATACGCCGCGTTGTGCTCGCATAATTATCGCTTATTGCCACATCAAATCACCGGGCTGCGTGGGCAGTTGGCCTGGCTCAAAGGCAACAAAAAATCCAGCTGAATGTGAATGAATGAATGAACGTATGAATGTCGGTTGCCAAGCGCGCATCCTCCCTTAATGTCAGCTGCTGAATAACAATTATTTTCTGCCATTTTTGTTTACTGCTCAGCAAGTATCTTGGCTTCGCTCTCCCAGCAATGAATCGCCTTTATGCGCTCATTTGCATATTAAATAAGCGGCTGCTTCACTGCCACCGCACTGCATCGGCGTTGGCTGCACTTCGTCGCAGCTTGTTGTTTATATTATTTTATTTTACCTTATTTTTCACTTATTCTGTATTATTTTCTATATTTCTGCTGCTGTGGCTGTTTGGTCGGTTTCTAAGCGGCAGCTGCTGCTTTCCATGCACAGAACACTCTGCGATCGTAGGTTGGCCAGCGGATTACGCGCGGGAGCCGCGATTTTTATTAGTATTCTCCATTCGGCTTGCTGACGCAAAAGAATGAAACGGCGATATTGCATAAGGTGGAAGTGGTTTAGTGTGTTACCTGCCCTTCGCCGTGGCAAGCCCACGGTTTTCTCAGAAGAAATGTCGCGGAATAACGAGAAAAAATGGTTGAAAACAAATGAGAAGCATTTATTTGGCACCTGACGGTAATGAAACTTAATCAAGTCTAATTTCGAGCATAACTAACTCATAAGTATATCTGGGGAAGTCTAATGAATATGCACAGAAGAATATAAGAACCTAATAGCAGAAAAGAAATCCAAATTAATTAAGAGATCACATAGATCAAGATTAGGCTTGCACCATAAAATGGTAAACATTTGGGTTAGGAATATTTGAGAATAATATTCGCATACCTAAACACTTTCTTATCGTCAGCAGACACCAAAATGTGTCAGATACGATTATGCTAAAACTTTGAAACTAAAACAAAAGAGGGAATTCGAAACTGTTGCCGTTTAAAATCAATGTCGGATCTTTGAGAGCTTCCAACTGTTTTCATCAATGGAAACCGAAGTACATATTTTACCCCGCAAATAAGTAGTAAATACATTCCGATGCAGATCGTTAGAATCGAATTAATTAGTGTGCAAGTGCCATTAGTCAAGCTCTCGGCCAATTAGTCACAGCGAAATTCAAGCTAATCCCCCGCCAGCGGAGCTCTTTTTAGATCTGCCTTGGGTGGCTCGGCTGGGCTTGGCACACTCATCCGAGGATCGAACTGGAGATGGAGATGGTGGCCTTTTAGGGCCAGAGGCTTAGATAACAATTAGAGAATAAATTATTTGGACGCATGCTAATTTCAATATTTATTGTGCGGAGACAAAGGAAAGCCAGCTAGCGAAGCGCCAATGTTGGGTGACTATTTCAGCGAGTTTTGGTGAAACAAGTAGTGGTCTTTCCTTATTCAAAGCTCAGCTATTGACAGTCAGAGAGTTACACTTATCGGCGGCCCCGTGTGTGAGTGTGACATTAAACCACACACAAACAAGTCCGCCATATTTGGCAATTGACTTTGCAGCCAACGGCCAACAGTGCTATTCGCGATATAAATCCACATGCACACGGATCGGGGTACACAGAAAACATAAAGGGGTTTAAATCTAGTAGAAATATGATCTTAGTTTCAAGGAAAAGTATGGTTTTCATTTATTAATTTAGGGCTGACTCCAAAAAGGCTAAGGAAATGTGAAAAGTTGTGTTATAAAAATATCCAAAGAACTTACAATCCTAATTTGTTACTAATTCATACGTTTTGTAAGTAACCTAACTAATATTAAACCTTATAAAATTGATTGGTAACCCAATGTTCTTCCCTGTGTACCAAACAAAATACATATGCGTGCCTCGCTCTTTCTTCTTTTAACTGTTTACGCTGCCCACATGCGATGGCCTGTGCTTGATAAATAATTTTAGTTTTATAAACACAAATTGACACTTCAAATTGTTTGCCAAAAAACCAAAACGGGGGAGAGAGAACGCAAAATGAAATCAATTTGAATTAAGCCGCCGCTTTGAAGCTCTGAAGAGTTGCCTGCGATTTCTTTGGCCTCGAGCCCCGAGGGGTGGGACCGACCGACCGACCGACCGTTCGCTTTGATTCAGATTGGGCATATCATGACTTCTCGGAATCGGCATCGGAATCAGAATCCGAATTAGAATCCAGAAGGCAGGTAGCCGCCCCACTTGTTCTCGATATTTGGCTCTGGGCGGCTATGAAAAATGCGAATCTGATTCGTATCGGCAAAGATCTGAACACGGCTTCCAATTCCCAAATTCCCCCGAGCAACCAAATGGAACCCTATTGCCGACCCGCGAGAAAAGCACTTTTAAGAGTTAAATATTTTTTTCAGATTTAAAGAGCAGGCGGCGAGCCGCATTATGCTCGCTTTAATTAATTGTTTATTTGTCTTGCGATTACCGCCGATTTTCGTCATACAAGTGAAGTACAGGGTAACTTGGATATGGAAAACAAAGCATGAATGTAATAGGATAGTATAAAAAAATATAAACAGGGAATTTTGTATTCCCTTATTTAATTTTATAATTTAAATTTAAAACGAATTCTTGAGAAGTAACTGATTGGTTTATTTTCAGATCCTGTAGAACTTTGGGTGACAAATTTATAATTTACTTTTATAATTAGACTTTACTTACAGAATACAAATTTAAATTACCTCTAAGAGTAATTAAAATAAACATTATGTAAACTGGTTGTTTTAAAAATGGTAAAATCTTTGCTCTAAAGCTTGAAATTTGTAAAAGAAATTTTATCTTTCAGAACCTATAAGTTGATAGAAAAGAAAAGACAATAATAATTTTTAATATATTTAAAGCGATAGAGCTCTAACTTCTATAACTCAAAGTTTTTTGTAAAGTAAATCAAGTGTTAGAATTTATTTATTTTCATTATTAAATAAAATCCCTTCGATTCTCAATTTTTATTTATGCGTAGTAGTATTTCATGGGTTCTAATGCATTTTCTTGGTATTATTAAAGGGGGCGCCCGGGTGTTATCAGCACCTCAGTTCCGCGTAATTGATCCACTTTTGTGGCGTTCGATTTTTTCTCGTGCTGCATTGGACTCGGTAATAAATATTATCACAGCTGACCGCCGCTAATGGGCAAACAAAAGAGCGCTTAATAGGCCACTGGTCAACAGGTTGATAGCACACAGCCCGGAAAACCGTTGTTGGAAAACTGTGGGTACCGTGGAAAACTCACCATGGGAAGTGCGGCGGGGAAAACACCTGCGCTGTCGATCCGGATTGCGATCGGGAATGCTTTTCGTTAATCGTACTTATCGAAGACACTTTGTTGCGCGTTCGTTGCTCGTGTTGTTCTTGTGGCTGCCGCAGTGGCTGCTGCTGCAGTAGTTGCCGCTGCTGCTGCTGTTTTAATTAGCAATACAAACACATTAGCTAATGCACACACGCGACACAGACAGACACACGGAATGGCGCCCACGCAGCGTGCCAAAAGCAAACGCGTTTATTGAAAATGCAACGCGCACAGAACCCGCTGCGACGTTGCGCAGGCTCACAATCAAAACGAAACCAAAATAAAATAAAAGCCACAAGCCAACGAGCCAACTTGTGGCGAGAAACCCGCAAAACCAAAAATCGATTGCAATGCAGGACTGACCACGGCACTTTGCATGTGCGATTCGCCAAAGGAGTTCTCAACTCAACTCTCAACGCGATCGTTGCTCGTTTCGCGATCAGTGGCTGTATCTCTCTGTGCACACGTCGGATCGCTGCCGCTGCCAGTTTATAACTGAAATTCAGTTGCTGAATTTCAAGTTTCAAACGACCAGAGCTGCCATCGGACGGAAATACGAAGAGGTGGCAGGCCAGCAGCCCGAAGGCGGATCGGGTAAGCACACGAAGCGAGCTGCCTGGGATCCACAAAATCCACAACGATCTGCAATCCACAATCTCCCTCTCTGCGAATTCGGATCTTATACACACAAAGTTATTTACTATGAAATATTTACATCAATAGGAATTAATTTTAGTAAACTAAAATATATATCTATGATTTAGCCGAAAGCCACAGCAGCTATGTCTGATATTCATCTTGTAGCTTGATTACTAATTAAGTATACAGTGTATTAATTATTTGTAAATAAATATATTTACGATTTTTCATTTTATTTGTATTCACAATATTTTATTTCTACTATACATATATAGAAAACTTATATCGATATAAGTATATGCTTTATATATACCAAAATAGTGACTTTATTTTGTTAAAGAATGAAATATAATAAGTCATGCAATAAACAAACCATTAACGCCTGAAAGATTTTTTTAGTTTATTTTCCAGGGCTTCAACTTTTATTTGGGTTTATGGCGAAACATTTAAAAATTCCGCCAAGTCGATAGACGATACGATAGTAATTTCCTGTGGTTCGTTGTGACTGCCAAAAGCTGATACAAAGCTTTTCGATGACTTGACCGGCAGCCCTGGTTACCGCCAAAAAAATGTCGGCGCCAAGCATTGAAATATAAAACTATGTTTGGAATTAATATACAATTTTATATATTTTAAGTAGTGGTATAATAGTATTACAAGCTGCCACCTTTTCAATACACAATGGACCTAAAATTAAATAAAGCCATAAATGCATTAATTTTAATTCTGAATGATTTTCTATGTAATTATGTTAAAAAATCTGTGTACGGATTTTATAATTTATTAAATTATTATAATTTAAAGAAATTTATAAAAATTTAAAAAGAAAACAAAGTTATATTTTTATGTTAATTATTAACATTTTAAATCCGAATCAGATTATCCGCGACTTTTTAAAATAACTGGCTTTTTGGCCATCTTATGGCAACCGGAAACTCTGTAATATTCGTAGTTTACAATATCTGTAGTTTTATATAAAATCAAACTTTAAACAGACTATCACTAAGCCAAAAAAGTATTCATTTCAATTTGGAAATCTATTTTGATGTTAGTTCTTATTGAACCTAATACCGAATTTAGATTAAAACAAAATTAAAAATTTGTCCGTTTTTGACAATTTTAACGATGGGGTTGTTACCCATTATAAAACTTAAAAATAATGTGTTCTTTATTTCTGTCGAAGATAGCTTTTTCGGCTTGTCTGCTGATACTGATCAAGAGTAAATATTAATAAAGGTTCGGGAATGTCTCTATAAATGCGTTGCAGGCTGCAAAGCCTTACAAATATGTATAAAATATATATTAAAGCGAAACATCGTCTGACTCAAAATGCCTTGCAAAAACCGCAACTCCAGCGAATCGCTAATTTAGCGAATATTCGGCAATGCCCCAGATGTGAACGGATGCTTATCTAAGTTTAACAACGACTGCAGCGTGTTTATGGGAATGTTTGTAGTCTCAAACGATGTTTATTTTTTCGGATGACTTAAGCCTAAGACGAATAACACGCAACATGTGCTGGTGGTAAAACCAACTGCCCCTTAGAATCGCCCCTGACCCTGTCGCGACTCCTGGTGTGGATGGGTGCGGATGTACTCCAGCGACTTGAGGATGGCCGCCGGGATGGGGGGAGGGGTGGGCAGATGCGCGCCCGAAGGATGGAATCCGTTGGCATCCGCAGTGTAGGTCAGCTGGATGAGCTGGCCATCGGGAGCGTAGTAGGCATTGGAGCCGCTGGCATAGTATCCGCCCGCTCCGGACTCTTGGCCGGCAATGCCGTTGGAGGTCTGATACTGATAGGCATAGCTGCCGTCCTCCTTCAGGTCGCTCTTGAACTCCCTGGTCTCGGCGGCGGCATCGAAGGAGTCAGCGCGGACGCAGGCGATGGCCAGGGCGGCAACGGCGAGGACGAACTGAGGAATACGGATGGGGATTAGAGAGGCTCTTCGCTTGGCGAACTTCTTCACTTACGAATTTGTTCATTTTTGGGCTGGATTGGGGCTTGGATTTGGGCTTGTTGTCACCGTGAACTCGCAACGAGAATGAATGTGACTGAATTGGCCGGGCGGCGCATTTATAGCATTTTGGCACGCCAATCATTTAGGGCCGGGCACTCGCAGTCGGCGACCCGGGGCAGCAACAACAATATACATATACTGTTTGGCTTATAATTCGCAGCACATGAACGTGCACTGCCCCGCTCACACACGCATACGCGAGGGCACTAAAAACCTGGCCAAGACGGAGAGTCTCTTCCGCCGATACATTTTATTTCGGTGACTGCGCGGCGCAGTGTGTCTGTGAGTGTGCGATAGTTTTTGGCCATAAACTTTATGCTCCTTTTTGTTCAAGCTGCGGTCGGTCGACTTTCCGGTTAATCAATTCCAAAACCAAGCGGTGGGGGTTATTTTTGATTAGCACCTACGCAAAAATACAATGGCATTAAATAGTTGTCTTTTTTTTTAGGGGTTTTTAGCGCAATAAATAGATATGACGAACTGGATACTTCACTGAGAATATATTTTAAAGTGCAGACTTTAAGACAGGATCATTTGTAAATGCTGCGCCTACTCCCGACCCGGTGCCCGAGACCTTCTGCCAAATCATATGCGAAACTTTATAATAAATTGTTTGCAGAATCGGTAAAATCGATTAAGAAGCTCACATGCTAGGTCAACGGATTCATTTATTACAAAATCACTGAGCGCGCCCAAAAGTGAAAAAGGCCAGGACGAAGACCTTAACAAGGACTAGGACGAAGAGGGAGCGCCCAGGGGGAGAGGTCCAACCTGCCTGGCAACCTCAGGGCACAGCGCGAAGCAGACGAACGACCTTGCCGCCGCGCGGCTCCCAGCAGTGGCAGACTGTCCGAAAGTACGACAGTTTATGGACAGGGCGGGAAACGGCGCGCAGTGGGCAAGTTTGTATCAAGTTTTGATAAGAAAACTTGTGATGAGCCAGAGCCGTGACTCACGGGAATCACGCCGCCCGAGGGGTTCAATTACAGATAGAAGTTTACACTACTCGCCGGGCTGATGGTTGATTGAATTTTGCCAAAAAGTTTAGAGCAATTTAAAGTATGAAGGGAATTTATTATTGAATTGTAAAAATTTAGTTTGTATACAAAGGTATAAAAATAGGAATTTATAAGGGTTTTGGTCTAAAATACACTATATATTCAGATCTTAAATTAAAAAGTCTTATTTATCTTTTGGAAAGTTTTAGTTTAGTGCAAGCAAATTTGGTCTTAAATTTAAATTTCAGACTATAAATTAAAAATGTTTTCTTCACTATAGGAAGCTAGAATTGAGATGCAAAATCAAAACAATTTGTTAAACATATTTTATTAATATTTTTACTAAGATTACAAATGTTTTAAATGTAGTTCTGCACCTAACTCTATGTTCTTAAAGTATTAAATGTATGAAAATGTATTATTCCGATACTCAAACTCAATCCCACAGCTTAAATCTATTAAATGGAACCCCCCAAAAAGTGTCTTTTCAAAAAAGCTCATATAAACTCCCAAAATAATCATAAATCCTTTTAGAATTTCCCCTTTAATTTGTTCTTTTTTTTTATTTAAAGCCATATTAAAGGCCCATATTTAAAGCCCATCGCTAAAGTGGCAACAAAGTCATCGACGGCGGCAACGAGAGAGCTCGACTCGCAGCGCATGCTGTTTCCCTTATAAGATTTGTGTTGGCCTTTTATAAATACATGGATTGGCTGGCAACCAGACCGGGACTTGGTCTTGGACGTGGACTTGAATGTGGATGTGAACTTGGGAACCGGGCATGGATCTGGGGGGGCAAAAGTGAATGTGCGACGACGGCAATGTGGCCGAGATGTCGATGTCGCATGGCGGGGATGCTCTCAGAAGCATTGGGGGCATTATCTGCTTTTTGCTGCCCTCTGTTTCTGCTGGCCTTTTTGGTGTTACTTTCGGCTTTTATGCTCCAAACCGGCTGTTCGGCAATTTGGCTTGCTCTTTTTTTTCTGGGCTGGCCGACACAATTGTCCGGTGCCTGCCGCTTGGGCGGCTTTAAATGAAAGCAAAAGTTGTTACGATTCGATGGCGTTTCCTTAAGCCGCTTCCGCTGTACTTAACCCGGCTCCCTCCTCGGTCCCTCTTCCTTGAGACGCGGCTCCTGCCCTCCATCCATCCATTAGGGCAGCAATCCATCTTCGCGCGCATTAAGCCGAGACAAGAAGCAGCAGCAGCATCAGCGATGTATAAAAAAGGGGACATGCTGCAGAGTGGCGACTCCTACTCCTTCTCCGGTTTCTCCTTCACCTGCTCCACATTAATTGACCCACATTCAGTGGCGGCAACTTGACCAGGTCCAGTCCGGTCTGCTCGCAGCCAGTCCCGCCGAAGGTCGCTCTGATGGCGGCGTTTTAGCCCTAGTTTGGGCATACATTTTACGACCGCTGCAGCATCTGCACGGAGAAAAAATGTATCTAACTTGTAGAGTTAAAATAGGTTAATATATCTCTAAAAAATATTCATTTTCAGCTCTATTTAAATATATCTATATCTTCAAATGTTATTCACCATATATACCATAAATATTACTATTATATTCTACAATTTTTGTTATATTTAGTATTGATTATAGGCTTGTACTTTGACTAATTTTCTAAATGATCAATATCCCACAAGCTCGCGCATTTTCTTGCTCTGCATTTCGGGCTGGTCAGCGATTGGCATTTGAATTTTTATGGCCAATCCGTTGCTCTACATTCACTCAGCTGATCCATTTAGCGAATTTAATTAATTAAAACACTGTCATCGCCGGCGACGCCTGCAGACTTTCTGGCCACGTTTACGCATGCGGCTTACTCCCATTCAGTTTCATCTTAAATTTCAGTTTCATTTGATTGCTAATCGGTTCGTTTAAGATGTGAAATACTGGGTAGTTCTGCTGCAGATGTAAAGCCAGTATATCTTGATCCCAAATCAAATATCGAGCAGAAAGCGTTGGCGTGGGGTGTGGAAGGTCGGCCCTTGGGGGGTTTTTTTTGTACATGGACGGATGGCTTGCCGCCAAACAAAGTCAACGACTTTCGAAAATCTGGCCGCAAGCGACCTTGGATCGATAGAGACGAAATGGGTCTGCTAATTGTTGGTAGTTGCAACTTTCGGTTCGATTCGCTTTGGCAATTGACGGCTGGGCAAATGCGGCCACCAATTCGCACTTGTAGCTTCAATTTGAGTCAGCACACAGGTTTATTGAATAACTCGATTAATTGGCTTTCCATCATTTGATTTTTGGGCGGATGGCTATATGTACATATATTTGCATTTCTGGTGATGGATTTTTAATCAAAAACTTGATTGAATTTGCATGTTTCAAGTCTGTTTCCCTTCGCCATCTCTGCTTAAATATTCCATAACATGGCACTACTAATTGATTTGATTCGCAGGCGATGGACAAATTAAGGCAGTTAAACAGTCTGGCCATCTTTATGCCTTATCTGGGCCTTTGTATCTTTAAGATTTTCATTGTAATCCGATTAAATTAAATTATGCGAGGCCCTCCCAGCGGGCTGCAGCATTTTATTTATTTAAAAGCATGCAACAGAAGGGACTTTTATGGACAAGCGTGTAAGTGTCACAGTAAAAATAACGAGGAAAAATATATTGCCTTATTTATGTATGTCCGCAAAAGAGAAGTCTGTGCATCAGATGCAAATTTACTGCACTTTCACAGCATTATACTGGGTGTAATATTGCCTTTCCAGGCTCATGGGAAGGGATATTAAATTTACACATGTGCAGGCGGAAAATTCAAGAGCTATGAGGCTCTGGAATTATGAATTCTTTTTGGGATGCTTTAAGGGGAAAATGTATGCTTATTTTGTTATACAAAATCATGTATTTCAAGCTTCTTGTCTTTAAATGCCTAAACTAAAGTAAATATATTATTAATTTCTGCATTTGCAGCGAGGTCAGGCAGATTGACCTCTTAAGAAGATTTATGAGCGTAACCAGTTTACCCGAAATTGAAGTGCAACCAAACTGCTTTCATATTCTGATCGATTAGCATCTTCCCCTGTGAAATTAGCAACCATTTGCTGGGGCTGTAGGTGTTCCGTTGGCCATTTCACGCCCAGCGAACCCACCAATCTGCCAATAAATTTGTAGACCCATCCCACCCAGCACGAGCCAAATCTGTTTATTGCGACCACTTATCTCGATCCGACGGCATTATGCCATGCTCGGCGGCATGATAAATGGGTTGGGAACCGACCGGCGCTGCGAGTCCATTACAGATTTCGTAAAAGTGTATATGCTCCGATGTAACCTGGCCGTGGATAATTAATGAATTAACACAAACTCTTAATTACTCAAGCGCCGGCAGCGCAGAGTTTCTTGACCCGCGGGGGAGAGGAGTTGAAGGGTCAGCTGGCAAGTGTGGATACTGATTTCGTTTTCACTCAAAACTCTTAATGGGAAGCCACCTGGCGACGAGATAATTGGCGTTGCAACCGTTGCTGGCTCTCGGCTACGAAATGTGAGGCGATGCGGTGATGTGATGAGTCGCTCCAATCATCATCATCATCACCATCATCGGGTCTAATGGCTGCACACCACTTTCCTCACTTTCGTTGGAGATCAATTCGGATTTTCTGGGGTATAAAAGTGCCGGGTCGAGGGCACCGAGGCATCAAACACAGCTCAGCTCTTAGGGTTAAACCAACCAAAAACACAACCAAACCTAAATCTCAATCCAAGCCAGGCGAAAATGTCGAAGATCGTAAGTCAAAGTCGACTCCTCCTCCTTTGTGGATATCGGATACACTAGTGAATCATCTCCTTCCTTTTAGAACGTCGTTGTACTTGTGGCCGTGACCGTCTCCATGCTGCTCTGCGTCCCGGCTCGTCCCTCGGACTCCCCGGATGCCCATGCCGAGATCCGGAGCTTTGTCAACGAGCTGAAGCAGGATGATGGCAGCTACAACTACCAGTTCGAGACGTCCAACGGCATTGCCCAGCAGGAGCAGGGAGTCGGCGGCTACTACGCCAGCGGTTCCTCCCAGTACTATACACCGGAGGGCCAGCTCATCCAGCTGACCTACACGGCCGACGAGAACGGCTTCCAGCCGCAGGGTGAGCACCTGCCCACGCCGCCACCCATTCCGGAGGCCATCCTGAAGTCGCTGGAATGGAACCGTAACCACCCGGAGGAGACCGGCGAGTACGAGCACCACGAGCACCACGACCACCACCACCAGCACGGCCAGGAGCAGGGCAAGCAGTATCTGCAGCCAGCTGGTGCCCTTCTGGCGCCTGCCGCCGTGTCCGTGGGTTCAGTGGTGGGTCAGGGCCTGCCCTACGACAGGAAGGTCTAAGTCAGGAGCAAGTCGGGGCCATGTGCCCCAATACATCCCCAGCACCCATAGTGTCAGCATGCGCATCCATCTTGTCGCTGTGTGTGTCATGTCCTGTCTGTTTGCATAGGCAAAGCACCCAGCACCCAGCACCAGCACCAGCATCCAACATCCAACAGCCAGTATCCAGTATCCAGCAAACAGCAGAAAGAACATCGGAGGAGCAACTACATCTCGAGGCACACCCACTCGCACCACGCACTGTGTATATACATATAGTCTAGGCCCTCATACATTTACATCAACATGCTCCCGGGCTGCGTCCTCTGACCCATCGCCTCCGCCGTATCCCGTATTCCGTGTCCTGTGTCGGCTCGACTGACGTTGACATTTATTGCCAGAGATAATAATAATGTAATAAAAGAAAAATACAATTTAATATGGTTGTTTATACTATGAATGCCGTTGCCTTCACGAGAGCATATGGCCATGCCTGGGGCCATCAGCACAGTGAGAAAATAACGAGAAAGCTCGCTTATCTATTGGCTTTTTATGGCCCACGTCTAAGGGGTGAATACATATTTTAAAATATTACAGAGAGTACCGGTGTTCCCCTTAAACAGTGATTGATAAATATGAGTGATGAACTTGAACTGTGTGACTCCAAGAAACACGTTTGGGTATTCCCCAAAACAAGGTTTCTGAAGATGTGAACTTTAAATATTAAACGTTCGGCTTAAGGGCATGACCTTAGGTTAATTACAACAATTTTTATAGTTTTAAGGTTAAACTTACCCCAAAAAACAAAGAGGAATATCCCAGAACTAATAATAATATTTTGTTTCCCCAAAAATAAACTAATAAATAAATTATCTTTAAGTGTCTTTATCAGTGTCATCATGGCTTACTGTAATTAATAAATAAATACATACACCACTAAATAACTACAATGCAAAACTGTTACTTTAAAGTAGAAATACTCGACGCTTTATAAAGACCATTCATTCAAAAGCTATGAGACATAAAGTTATGCTTTATCATTCAGTATTTATTAATTCAGCAAAGCTTGGAAATACCCAGTTTATTGTTAGATTCCTCAGACAATGCTATTCACATAAACATTATAATTAATAAGCAATAAACAATCAAATGATTTAATTCAATAATAATCGCTTCTGTGCGTCTGGTTAGTAGACAGAAAAATGAATAATACAATTGATTTGCCGTAATTAATTGTCTACCATTTTTCCCTGTGCAGATTCCATCGCAACGCTCCGCATCGCATCGCATCGCCCACATGCATCATCGCAGCGGCATCTTCCCCTTGGAGATTTCCTTAAAGTGTGCGGATCTGGTTTAACTCCATCGATACTTGCTGGGAAGTTCAACCAGACAGCAGACATCAGAAATCAGTATCAGAAATTAATAAATGCACGCTGTGTTATGCAAATTGGCGTCGGCCCTTCGCCCCATGCTGGCTCACTCTTCGGGCCCCGAGAAATGTGGTAACTTCAAATATTATTGTTGAGTTGATTAAATTAACAAGTTTCCGTCGTTGTTGTTACTCCTGCCCGTCGAGGCTTGTTGTTGATAATCTCGATAGAGTTTAGCATTGTTGTTGCTCGCCGGCTCGATTTGATTTTGATTTTGATGCATTGAGGTTGTGTCATCAGCTCCACCCTAGTCGCTTACTTTAATGGGTATACTAATTTAGGCAGTGGCTTTGCAGAGTTATTGTTTCTGACGGAATATCAAATTTCGGAAATAACTCAAGTTAAATGCGTACTATACACTAACTAAAAGACTATAGTTATGTATTTATTAACTCATTTTGACTCTAAGCTCCTTTAAAAGTGTATTTATTTTGCATATTATAATAACCTTTTACCAGAAGTCAAGATTAAAACGCAGAAAATTAAGAAGAAACAAAAATGTAACTTACAAAAATGTGCAATATTGAACTACAAAAAAAAATATACAACATACAATATTAGCTTTACAATATTAAACATTATTTGTACTATAAACATAGCCCCGTAGTTTCCAAAAATGTCTACCTAAAATGATTGATCGTTTCTATTATCTCTGCAAAATTTGAAAGAGTATCTATTATTCAGCTTAATACCAATGCGACATGACCATGTCTTGCATTAATGACTCGAAACGTGCGGCCCTAAGCAGTTCGATTGGGCGAAATATGGGTCGCTCCGCATGCTCGACTTGTTTGCATATCGGAGTCTGCAGCGGCTTTGTCTTTGGCCAGCGACCACTATAAATAGTCAATCCGGGGGCCAGAGTGACAGCATTAACCTCAGAGTCAACAGCCCGACAACAGCAGCCAACATGTACAAGCTCGTAAGTGGATAATAGAGTTTGGCTTTATAGCTAGATAGCAACTCAATTTGCTTCCCCGGACAGCTCCTCGTTGCCGCCGTTTTGGGATGTGCCCTGGCCGCCCCCTTGAACGATGATACCATCACCAAGTTCCTGACCAACCAGGACACCGACGGCACCTATGCCTACGATGTGCAGCAGTCCAGTGGCATTCAGTTCCAGGAGGAGGGTCAGTCCGGTCACTATGCCCGCGGCTCCTACTCCTACATTTCCCCCGAGGGCGTTCCCGTCCAGGTGGTGTACACCGCCGACGAGAATGGCTTCCACCCTCAGTCCGACCTCCTGCCCACTCCTCCCCCAATCCCAGAGGCCATTCTGCGCTCCATCCAGTACATCCAGGAGCACCCCACGCCCGAGGAACTCGCCGACCGTGCTGTGCGCGCCCAGCAGATCTAAGACCCCGCAGAGCGGGAGCTCCGATCTAGTCCTAAGTAACATAGCTCATATTGTACATGATGTGCTCATCCATTCTTCCATTCGAGTAAAGCCATCCAGTCAGCCGGCTGGTGTTAATTGAACCGATTTGCGGCCTATCCAATTTGCGGGGCACTTAATTAGTGGGTCTGTATAGTGGCGGAGCCAGTTGGGCTTAAGCCTGGCTGGAGCGGAGACAATGCCGCGCATTTGATATTGAATATTTAATGGGAGCGCTGCGACGGCGAACTGTGGTCTCGAAGCTGGGAAAACTTGTAGTTTTCTAAAGATCTGTGGCCAAATATATATTTGAAAGTTTACCTAAGTCTTCAGTCAAAAAGTTGGTGACGAAACTTTCTATGAAATGGATTTTAAAGGTCAAGGTGAGGCTTTGTTTCAAAAATCATGAACATTGGTAACATTTTGGTGTAAAGTCATTTGTTTGTTTTAAATGCGACCAGTGGTGACTTTGACAAATGACAGATTGGAAGATATCAATGTGTGGCTTTGACGAATAAATTTGGATTTAATAAAATATAATGTTTAGAGAGTGCTCTCACAAATTTAATTTCCAAATCGATTTTTGGTCATTCAATTTGTAGTGATCATCGATATTATTAAATCTGATCTAATTGCAGTGCTACACTTCATCCCTATTGTCCGGTTGGTTGGGAGCTCCATTGAAACGGGTTCTCCACTTGGTGCCAAAAAGTCATTTCCAGAAGTCCAGAAGATGAAACTTAAATTGGTATCAAAGAAAAACCTTTTTGTTAGATTGAACTTCTCGATGTTCTCAACTGATATTAAGTTGTGGCTGATGATTTCGCAGATTTCTAAGACTGACTAAAATAAACCCAAATAAATGAATGAATCTTACCACCTTCATGTGTCACTTGCCCCAAAAAATGAAAACAATCCAAAAGTAATCAAAAGCTACCGAACATTTCCGTTTTATATTTATTTCATTTCAGTAAAAGTGGCTTGTCAAAGCTGAATTACTACAAATAATTTTACTTCGACTCCAGAGCAGGTCTAGAAAAGGTTAGGCAAATAATTATTGTTCCCGATTTAAGGCTCAAAAACAAAATTAGATCCATGTATAAATAAATTAGTAATATTCACATAAAAAACAATCAAATTAAGTGCGGAAAACACTGTGCTTTCCGCTGCTCATTAACATTTGACATGAGGCAAGTTAATTTCTGCTTTTGGCTGCGATTTTATGGGCGGGAATTCAATGAGTGTCTGCTGGAAATGGAAATTCATTAAGACACTTACACGCCGAAGAGCAGGGAAAGAGGGAAAAGCAGGAACAGCAGGAGCAGGATTCACACAGACGCCAGAATATGGCTAACACGCACATAGCTCCATTGAGGCGAGAGGAGACTCAGGGAGGCACACGGGCGTCTGGGACTGGAGGGCCAGGAAACCAGGAGACCCGTTGCCCGGGCCTCCTCTCATATCAATTAGGCACGCTCGGTGGCGGATATGAGTAGTTAATTAAAAAGATTGGGACGCACGCAGGAGAGTTAGTATGCGATGTGCGAAGTGCTATAAAATTCAGGAGGCTGGAGGACGAGTCCCGGTGCCGTAAAGCCTTGTTTTCGCACACATTTTGGCTCCGATTTCGGTCTTTAACACCGCTTGTCCCTATGCTAATGTCAACCCATTTTGCCTGCGTATCTGCGGTCACCACTCGAAACCCAGGTGCTCCAGGTTCGGCTTCAGCTGTTGCTGACGACAGCGACACAAAGCTGCTGTGTAATCAAAAACTTTTATTTATCATTTTGCTGAAAATCTAATTATAAATGCGCTTGTGGAAATGTGTCTCTTATATTTTTTTTAACCTGAACCTGAATTGTTTGTGGCTCTTTGGTGTATCAGCATCCTGCCATTGTACTCCATGTGCCAAGTCGTAAAGCGGAGTCCGCTTGGTTTTGATGATGATCTGAGGAGGGGTCTGTGCCACGCAAAATGTAGCTGGCGGGGCAATAAATTTTTAAATAAATGCGAGATTTGAGCGGAATCGTAAAATGCCGAACATGCATAAACAGTTTGTTAGGCTTAAATAATTGAAACGTGGCGGTGACGACGGCAGTTCCGCGTGTCTTAAAGCATTTAAAGGTTACACTTCTTATTCATTGAATATCTAATTTATCTGATCTCGAAACAGAAACTGTGACTGTATTTTCCAAACAATACAAAGTCCGGCTGCTGCCGGGTAATGCGGGTGCAGATAGCCCAGTGCACTTTACGGAGATAAAAGCCCCCATAAAACCGCATCGGGCAAATGGGCCAATAACCCTAAGCTCAGTGGCCGTGCAATTTACTTTTATGATCCGTATAAACTATGCACAAAATTAGCTGCTCTGTACGTCTTTTATTTGGCCATAACTCAACCAACCAACTGTAGCGCATTTGGGCCCACTTCAGGCCGCTTTCCCCCCGGGCCGGGGATAGACAAACAGAACTACCCTTTTGTGGCCGTTTCAATGTAAATACGTTTGCGGGGATACCTTTTCTATTTGTCGGGATTCGGAGTGGCCCCGGGACTGTGGGGGGTGGGATGGCCATGTCCATATTTAAGCAGCCAAACAACGGCGATGGAATATACAAAAAATTACTTTGTTTGCAGCTCCCGAAGCATGGTCACGGCATGTGTCACGTAGCTGCCAAAATATGCGAGCCAGTCCTCGAAAATGACACGGACCAAAGCCCGGACTCCGGAGTTCCATGGAAATTGTAAGCCGGAAGAGGCGGGCATTTCAATTAAGTAAGAACTGAAACAAGCTAAATAATAGCCGAAATGGGAGCTACCTTTTTTGTTTAGCCATATTTATCGGAACTTAAGATTCTTTGGGGACAAATTTCGTAAAAAATACAACTTTAATGTGGCACATATCTGAGAGGAAAAATAAACACACTATTTAGTAAAAAAATAAAATTAATAAAGACAAAATTCTGTTAATATTTAAAGGTAAGTTGTTTTTATAAAATCTGCAAAGCTCTATAACCTTTTATAAGCCATTGTTTTAAGCCCAAAAACCAGAAAATACTTTATTGAACCAAGCCGATCTCTGACTGTAGCCCTTGTAAAAATTCCTTGGGCCTCTCGGAAAATGAAATTTCTTTAAACATTCTTCGACCGGTAGAAAAGAATATCCAACTTTAATGCTTCGCTTTTCACTTTTCATTTGGTGTGCAATTTTTCTTGCAGCAAAAATAAAAGGAAGAGAAATGGCAGGAAAAACATTCACTGGCTTCTGTATTAATAACAATAGTTCCGGCCATTTGCGATGACGGGGATGAAAAGCGTCTGTGGGCTAGGGGATGGCTTGTGCTTGTTCGCTGGCAAAATGAAAAATAATTCCAACAATAATTGCCGAAGGAAACTTCTGGCCGAAAGTGCGGGCGAGTGCGAAGTGCCGAATTCTACCAAAAAAGTGACGCTGACATACCAGTACCAAAGGCAATAGCAATGACAACACAGACAAAGCTAAACAGACAAACGAAACCAATTTATTTCCAAGTAAAAATCAATAGTCAAGGGGGAAGGAGAAGGAGAAGGGATCCAGGAGGGGGCCAAAAGACAGGACAAAGCGCGGGTCCCGGGGTTAACTATCGTAAAAAACGTCAAATTCTGGAGAGGCGACAAAATTGTGTGTGCCGCCATCAGTGTGAGTGTGTCCTGTGTCCCCATCAACATGTGCACGTGTCCGTGGAGATGCCACAACGAATCGTGGCTTTGCCGGACACTCCGCCGTCATTTCGATGTTCTCCTTTCTCTGTTCTCCCTTCTCCCTTCTCCTTTCCCGTCCCCATTGCCTGCACTTGGCCGTACACGGTGCACTTATATCCGTATCGGGCGTCCGGCTTCCGGAATCCGTTTACGTTAACAACTGCGCCCCAAGTAGCGCACAAGGATACCGGAGCCAGGGCGACAAGGACAACAACGATGGCGCTTAATAGTAAAATATGCATTTGACATGCGATGAAATACAATGACTGCACCGAGAGAAATGTCATTGAAGGTTGAAGTTGAGAATTTGCATATTCAAAAGGCTTACGGGCTTTGGTTATGCATGATTTTTGCTTAATATTCAATCATTATAAATGCAATCAGCTCTGGCAAGCAGAAGGAATATTTATGGGTTTTTAAAAAGATGTGGATCCTAGGGGTATTTTATTTATTTATAACATTTTTAATATTAATTAAATTTGCATTATAGCCTGATAACTATTTAGGGCCATAATTAAATGTTCACATTTTTATTTATTCATGAAAAAATATATAAAAGAAAGCATAGAAGTAAACTAAAAATTAATAATATTAAGAGTACGTTTATTTTATTCAAGACCGTGTGCCTTTTACAATATTTTTCCCAGTGCTTTCCAGTAAGTGCTTGCTTATTCGCGGCCATTTGCTTAAAGTTCCAGTTAATTGGTCTGCATTTGCTGGGGGCACTGAGGCGGACGCACGATAAGCATGAATTATATTCTTCACTTTAGATGCGACATTTGGATTGCGGCTGCATGTGCTACTTCCCAGCCGCCGCCGAAAAGTATGCCTAGCTTTAATTAAAATATAATTACATGCATATTTTTTGTGCAAGGAAATTGAATAAGGTTTTCTCGGCACACACATGCGGATGGTGTCACTAAATTTGATTTCGATAATTTAATACTACGAAAGGCAGTCAGGACCCGCCTTGGCATGAAGTAACGGAAACAGCAGTGTCCTGCCGGCCAACAGCGACTGTTGGCTAACAGCAGAGAGAACACGCGCCTTTTAACTGGCAAACATTCGGCTCGGCTCCTTAGTCGTTCGCTGTTCGTGAGAGGAGCAGGATTAACCGGGCTCCCCGCAAGCTTACCCAAACCACACACTCCCTGAAAAGGACTCGACTTCGTACGTAAATATTTATGTTTGGGAAACTCGCGTCCCGAGCGGGTATAAAAAACTACGAGTGCGTTAAAAAGTTCACACACAAATTGCATTATTTCCGCGCTGCGATATATTGGCGCGTTTTTCATGGTTTTCTTTTTTCGTTTATTTTTTTCGTGGCTTGGAACTGGAACAAAAGCGTAATGTATATGCAGGGTAAAAAAGTTTAGGGCGATTGTTGTGGATGTGAATTTTGCATAAGGACATGAGGAGCAGCACCAAGGAGAACAAAAAGAGGAACGGGCCGTTTACATTCCGGAGGAATACTGAAAAAAATAGGATTCAGTGATCTGATGGTATTTGAGGTATTTCTTTAAATAATTTTGCTTTTCTTTATGTCTTTTAATTAACTGTAAGGTCATTGGGTTTTACTCGAAGTTGCCTGGAAATTGATCGCCTATTTAATATATCAACTAACATCAAGAAAATACGAGAGATGTTCAATTGAACTATTTTTAAATTAAATTAAAAATGTAAAAACTAAGTAAACTATCTTGCCAAGCTGCTGTTCTCTTTGAGTTCTACATTAATTTATTACTAATTCCTTAAATGGTGAATTATATTCTACATCTATATGGTCATTTTTATCATTTCTAAAATGTTTACTAGGTTTTTAAAGCTCGGATTTCTTTTCTGAACTTCAATGCTTTGCGTTTTAACTTTCGTTCTTTAGAAGTACAAAATTAGAGAACAATATTTTTTTGTGCACGTGGTCCTGTGTTTGGCAGGCGTCTCGTTTGTTTCAAAAGATTTCCATTTAAACCCAGTGACTTACTTGCATGGTTCCGTGGGATCAAGTAACTTGTGAGTCTAGGGGCCCGGGCCAAGTGGTTTCTCGCCACCTGCAAATTAGTCGGAAGCACTCGGATTTACAGCGAGTTTAAGTGTATTAAGGCATTAGGCCGAGACTCTGCCAGGGGCCCACAACTTCTCCCCTTCCGTGTGGCCAAAATGTAATTTTCTTAGCACTTTTGTTCACGCCCGACGACACATGTTGTGGTTCACACACCGGCTCACACACACACACATACACCGCACCCACCCAGAGGGAGACGGCACACACACAGAGGGCCGGCAAAACCTCAGACACCGATACGAATGCCCCCCGGCAGCATTTACATACTCGCCCAAACATAAGCATAAGCGCAACTTAGCTTGCCAAAGTTTTTTGTTCAACTTTCCGTTGCCGCAGGCGGGCCAGCCAGGACAGTGAACTCCTCCTGACTAATTGATACCCTAGCAGTTAATTAGAAATCGATTTTACGCCTACTCTGAGCTACATCACGTATCACGTATACGCAACGTTGTCAGAGACTTTATATTAATTCAATTAGCAAGCAACACACAAGTTTACCTTCAAACTTTGTGACTTATTGTGAAAAGCCTCACTTCTGAGAAGTACAAATTTCCCAGAAGGACACATAAGTTTGAGTCTCAAAATTCGAAATTTCTGGGAAGAACTATGCCTGGCAAACATCTCTGCTTTTTCGGTGTATTTCCTTAAACTTATTAAAATGGATTTTCTTCCCTTGAATTTTGAGCTGCAAAGTTCTGAAGTTGAATATTCCCTCAAAATACCCTGCAGCCATTGGGTGGCATATTTAAATGCTCAAAGTCCGGAGTTCGAAAGTAGCTGCCAGGAATAATGCTTATAGTACAATCTTCTCCCACAAATCGTGTGGTTGACGACACGCTCAGATCGGCTCGGCTTCAGCCCCTAGGCGGTGGCACTTTGCCACTCCGTAGTGGCACTCCGGCACTTCGGCAGTCCGGATTGCGGCAAATTCAATCGATAGCCACGCTAATAGTGGGGCCCGGCGACATATGTGAATATCTGATGGGACTGCCGGCCGACTCCTGGCCTGCCAATCATTTCACGCCTGATTGCCGGCCAAGGCCGGTGGTCCTATCCGACGGCTAAAGGATTCAGGCTGACAAGTCAGACACTGAGCCGCCGCCGGCAGAGCCGAAACCAAAAACCAAAGCCGGCGCTAAAGCCTCGGCTGAACTGCCGGCAATTCATCTAAATCAGGCTCCGTCGGCCAGCTGCGGTTGCGGCTTCAATTAATTAAAACAAATTGTATTTGCCCATGGCCCTGAAAGCGGCCGGTCGGCCATCGTCTCTTCCACCGTAGTATGTACATCCGCGTATACACTCATTCTTTTTTCAATTAATTGTTATTTCATTAGCTTTCATTACTCGCCGAGCCACCCACGCTGGCTATTAATGAAGTGGGGCGCCCACTCACCTGCCTAGAAGAGGACTCCGGCGGATACCGCGGAGGTGGGCGTTATAATTTTCACTTTTATTGGCTTTTAATGAATGCGAAATTGCTAGGGATTATGAATACACTCGCCCATTATCTGCTGCAGGGCCATTAATTAGATTACAAAACGTTTTACCCAAGCTAAACGGGTCTTAAGAGGGTTTTCCTCTGGAGCCGCTTCCAGGGATATGTGTTTCCTTATTAATTTTGATTTGGTTTATGGAGTAATTTATTTTATAGTTAGGGGGACTTACATTTTCTATGGCAACAATTATATAACTTTTCTAACTTATTTCCTTGTATACATTATTTAACAACGTAAACCATATATTACACTTCATAAAATAAATTCAAACCCAAAGTGACATGTCAAATAAAATTTTGAAAATTCTCACAACTTAATTAAAGACAATGTATTTTCATTAGACTTATTGCAGATGTTAAATTTGTGTTCCTTCTCCTAGGTAAGCCACAAATTTCACTTAAAATACAAATTGACAAGAAATGAACACAATTTTCACATCAATTAGAAATGGAAACCAAATGACCAATGTGGCAAATGAAATGTGAAATTAAATGAAAAGGAAATTAGATGTATACATAAAAGTTGCTATGGTCAATGCAGTTTTGTGGCTACTTTATTTGAAAGAGAACTGAACACCAAACAAAATTTAACACCGTCAATTAAACAACTAAAAATGTAATTATTTTTTGAATTTAAAAAGCGTTCAGACTTAATTTATTAAAAATTAATTCAGATTTAATGAAGAATCAGACTAAATATGGTTTTTGGCAGTCAATGGCAAGACCTAAAATAGTCTGATTCTTTAAATTTTCAATATTTTTTATAAAAACCACATAACCAAGTCGAAAATACATTCATTTCAATTTGGCAAGCTTTTTTGTGTTTATACTAATTGGGCTAAAAACCTGCCTACTGATTTTAACAATTCTTTGAATTTTTAAAATGTGTTTGCAGTTCTAATGAGATAAGCTCTTACTGCTAGATGAATTCCACTGTTCTGCTGAACAGGAATATATATGGTTTTTACGCTCGGAAATTAGTATTTCACTCCAAAATTTAGATTGTTAGTAATAAATATATTACATAATCAATTAAGTAATATATAAATGAACCCATTTCATTAGTACTTGGTAATATTATAAAAAAGAGTAGTAAAGCAAATTCCATAGCACAAAAGAATCCCAATGGCGCTCGCTTGCAGCTCAACTCGCAAACCGCAGCTGTGAGTGAGTGAAAACACGTGTGATGGCCTCGGTGGCACTGAACAAATGTGATCGGAGTGGCATTGTCAACGCGTCAGTTGTTGGCTGCTGGAGGGTTCGGTTTGCTTTGCTTTGGCTTGGGTGGCTCTCAGCTCCCGCTTGACTTCCGCCCAGAGCTCGTCTCATTGACTTGTCAAGCGATGCTATCAAGCCGGGCTTGTGGTCGTTACACTGAATTCGCATGTTTGTTTGTTTGTTTGTCCGCTCGGTGGCTTCACTTGTCTGCCGCCCGGCAATTGAATGCCTCTCCACGGCAATGCACTCCTGTGGGTTTCTGTTTCGGATTCAGTTCCAGTTCCTGGCTGCCTGGCAGCCTGTCTGTCTGCCATTCAGAGCGAGTCCATTCAACACTTTGCACTTGGCGGCAAACAATCGCATCCATTGACTTGCATTACGGCGAGGTGTGTATTTCGTATTCAAGGATACATTGGGGAAGGTGAAAGACGATGGAGCAACACCCGGCTGATTATTGCTTATTTACTGATGGAAAATCTGATTCAGCGATAAGTCGCTTCTCTGCGCAGCCAGTGGAGCGTGCCACTTGACACCCAAACATACTGTCGCGTATCTGGGAGATACTTTTAGCGATGTTCAGCCTGCGGTAATTACACTTAAACTCACACCAGGACTCAGCGGAGCAGCAGAGCGCTGATAGTGGGAGAAGAGAGATAGTGAAAAATAAAAGCTTGCCTGCAGCAAAGAACTGTCAGCATATGGCGGAAAATAAATAAATGGCGGGGGGGCAAGGCAAAGTTCACTCAGGCAAAAGATTGGTGAATCCGTGAGTAATATAATATTTTATATTATATAATATAATGTTTTATAATAAAATATTTTGTTCTACAGCAGTTATTTAATCATTTAATATTTATCAGAAGTGTGTTGGGAAATTTCAAATGCAAAATTTCAATTTGTTTGTTTGGTAATCAAAATACAAAAGAAATAGAAGCGCATTAAAATAAACACAATGTGCAGAAAAATAGATAGTAAAATACATAAATATTTGCCTTAGGCTTTTGTTTTGGCCGTGACGTAAAAAGGGGCTAAATGTAAAGGTTTTACACACTACCAAATTCGCGCCCTTATATTTTTTGTAAAAAAAAACAATGCACACATTCAACCAACATTGTGAAATTTCCCTTTTTTTCATATATTTTCGACAGCAAAAATTTGTATGAAAGGAGCAGGAAATATTTTTGTTGAATTATTTATTCATAAATTCATAAAAAATCACTTAAATATTTTAATAATATTTATCAGGCAATTAACCCAACTTATTTACCAGATAGTTTAATGGATTTGTAGTATAAAAACCTTCGGCGTTGGATAGCAAATGGAAATATTGAACAGAGTCAATATATTACCAACTAAATAAATATACAATATGTTTTGAAAACTTACTTAAATCCTTAATATCTGGATTATATTTTCTTTATGGCAAAACGAAATATATTCCATATTTCTAGCAACGCTTATCAATTTATTTACGTTTCATCAGTTTTGTTTACCTTTTTTATTATTGATTTGCATTAGAGAATGCATTTGAGGACCGCCCAAATGCATTTATTTGCTTGTTTGTTCATAAATGTGCGAGTTTATGGCAACATTTCCCTGCAAATAATCCGATCACAAATCTCAAATAAAATAGTTGCGAGTGGTAAGCCAAAAATCCCCTAGGCATTTAATATTTCGCGAAGAACGCGTATTTCACAGAAAATATATTTTAAAGTGAGCAATTTGATGGGTGACCTGCACCGCTCTCCATCTCCAGTGGCAGTTAACTTTTAATTTCCTCACCTGCGCCGGAGCACTTGCCCCACAGCGGGGGATTTCCCCACGCTGTCGCGGCCCCTGAGTCCTGAGTCGTGAATCACTGCCGCAAACCGCAAAGGACACGCGGCAGACCGCAGACAACAAAGGCAAAAACAACAGTGGGCGAGCCCACTTTAGGGGGTGGGACTGGGACTTTCTGGGGGGTTGTTACCAGGCTCCTGGTGACATTAGCCATTCAACGCAGCGGCTCCAACACTGACACTGGCAATGGCACTGGCTTATTTTCATAATTGCCGCGGCTAAGACGCGCTCTTAGCCAAACGGCAGAAAGCGGCAAGAGCGCAATTGCCGCTAATCAGGACGCCCGCTGCCTGGTGGCCCACTCAATAAATGACTTGATAAACATGCTGAAATGATTACAAAGTCAACAGCTTATTTGCCATGCCAGAGACATTTGAAATTCTCGACTCTGAATCAAAGTGCGTGGAGTAAGCACGACTTCTTAATTATGTGTACACACGAGTGCACTCCAAGAAATTAGCACCATTTTGGGTGAGAAATGATTCATTTAATTTCTATAGATAATCTTCACAGTAAAGTTATTACAACTAAGTAATATATTTATCTTGGTAGTTTTTATATATGAGAGTTTATCAAATGTTTCATCCACTTCCTGTAATACTTTGAATGCTTTTTATGATACTTTATGGATAACTACATTTTAAAGATTTTCAGTCTTGGACTTAAGTGGCTTTATCAGTTATTTTAAAATTACATTTATTATAAAAGGGTTATATTTCTCCCTGTGATTTCTTTGCGTTGGTACTGACATTTAAGTTGGATGAAGACTAAAGTATATCCATCGGCGGACGGGATGAGCTCCACCCGCTTGTTGCTGGTGAAAAAACTTTCATTATATTTATGATACAGCTTGACTTTTGTTTTGTTTGTTTAACTTCTTGTCAACCTACATAATCCCGAACCCTCATTCTCCGATGCTCCTATGCTCCCCTGCTACGATTCCCTGCTTCACCCAGACGCCTCCTGTTGCTCTCTTTCGCTGTTAGCCAGTGCGCAGGTCACCGACGGAGTTGGCAATTGAATTTCACAGTAATTTCCTGGCCCCGACTGGCATACGCTTCAGATAAACGCTAGTCGGCGAGCGAGTCGGACGTGCTTTTGGCCGGAAAAATAAGGGTCAGGGGAAGCCCCGTCGGCATCGGCACTCAAAACGTTAGTTCATTCATAAAGCCGCGAAAACCACAACAAACTCGCATCGTCGAGGACAACGACACGCCGCGTTTGTGTACTGGTGTGTGCCGTGTGCCCTGTGCCGTGTGGGAAACCGGAAATACCCCGACCAAAACGATAGAGAAAACACATAATAATTGCAAAGGATAACCAATTTAGCTGATGTCCATTCAGGTGAGCCAGAATTTGTCGACAGGACATTGTTATCGCGACGCCATTATATTGTGTGATTTCTTCTAATGCAATTTGGGGACTATTTCATTCGATTTGGCCTGCCCAGCTTTCATTTGATTTTATTGTGGCTGCTTGTCCTGTCGGTGTATATTGTTGTATGTTGTATGCCGTATTTGATTTGCCGCCACCTGGACACCTGCGGGCAGGGCGTATACTTGATTTCGGGGACGCCCAACTGGCCCATAAAAGGCTTTCTGGGACTCGGGTTACATGGCCACCACAGCAGCAGGAGCAGCAGGAGCATCAGCACTCCACTCGAAGCAGTCGAAATATTTTATGGTCGACCACTTAAGTGCATAAGTGTCTTGGCTTTTGTCTTGTCTTTTATAGTTGGTACTTGAATTTTAAACGGCTGTCATGCGTCTGGGCGTTATGCTAAGTAATGCCAGGTTACTCGTAAATCTTTGCTGATTAAGTTGCTTCCTTGGCGGCAGTGGCGGCGGCAGCAGTTAAAAATTCAACATGCACAGCACAAAATATTTATAACCAAAGAAGGACCCCACACACTTTGCATATTGCTTATCTAAATTGTTTTCTTCATGCCTTGAATTCCACGTAAGTGAGAAAAAGGCGGTTGGGCCATTAAACAGAAGGCACACACCACACACCACGCACACACATTGCCTCGCAGCTAGGCAATTTTTCAATGTCATCCCACGGCAGCTGATTCTCTCAGAGTTTTGCCGAATTTTGACATTAGCCATTAATAAATTAGTGAGCAGTTCGTGCGGGAGCTGTATCACGGCCTGCTAATTGAGTGGTAAATGCGAGCAGGCTTTGAAGTCGAGTCCTGTCGGAGTCTGGCCCGCTATCACAGCTCACAAATCAGAAGTGCCCCGTGCTGCAAATCCAAATTAAAAGAAATGCCAAGATCCTGAATCCAGGAGCCATCAACAGCTGCTCCCACGCACCGAAAAGTAATCTGAGGAGCCTCGCCCGTCCAACCTTTCACCCCATCTCCATCTCCTTCAGCAATCCGCCATCCTGAATCCTTCACTTCCGTCGCAGCCTTTCGCAGCCTTTCACACATCTTTTAGCACTTTGGCCAAACTTTGCAGCCGCCTCGCTTTACTCCATTCGGTATTTTGTATATAAATGTATACGTATATATTCGAATAAGTAAATACGTAAGTACATAGAAGGCAGCCCAAGATGTGTGCGTGTTTGTTTGCCTGTCTTGTTTTCCTACAAATCTTTTCAACAATTCAAAAATGTTTACTGGAACGAATTTATGGGTTCCCCGTTGGCAGAGCCGCACATCTGTCCCAGTTTTTTGTGGGAAAGGCCTCGACTTAAACCCTTTAAGGCCGAATACTCATTACGTTCTTGTTGATTCTGAAAACGCCTGGGAACTCATATCAAATGCAGAATTCGTAGAAGCGTACATTTTGAGTTGCTTTACATTGTGTAGCCTAAGAAAAAGTCTCATGTTTCTTAATTGAGAGAGCAAGCGACACTTTTAAGAAATTATTCGGAGGCAAAGATAAAATAAAGAGCAACTTTGGGAAATTTGATTCAATACTTAGGGAGTTTATTTATTAGAGAAGTTTAAAGGAACATTCTATTAATAACACATTATGGAGAACTTATCTCAAAGGTAAGGAACCAAAGCCACAAAGAGCACTCTTCCTATATATAAAATCCGTTTACCATATAAGTGCTTGCTAAAAATTTGTATAAGCTTATACTGAGGCGCTATAAAAATCCACAGGATATGGGTGTTTCTCAGCCTGCCACCGCATGATAAGTAGATAAATCAACCTGCACCATAATCCGGAAAATTTACCCATTGAAAATCGAGCCATCTATCATTCGGGAAATCTATTCAAACAGAGTACAACAAGCACATGCCCATCCCCCGACAAGGAATAAAAAGCAGGCAACTCCCTCTTGGCTGTCATGTGTTGCCGCAGTAATCATTTGATTTGGATACTGCTGCGAATTCCCGGGGAGTGTGTTATCCCCCGCAGCTGGGGGTATTGTTATGAGCGAAAATAACTGGAGAATCGCTTTAAAATGCCAGATGGTTAAACCAAAGTGATTCGTCTGCCACAAAGAGTTCTGTGAAAGCAACAAATGTCTCGCATGTCAGAGGTCCCTTTGAGAATCTTTTTTTATTTTTGTTTTTTCAGTTGTAACTCATTTTCTCCGCTGTGTATAATTTTTCGTAAATTAAATTTGAGTTTTTGCGGGGGCCCACAAAGCCTGAGATACGGATCCGCCTCCGCATATTTCCGTCTTTCTCCCACATTCCAAAACTGTTTTATTGTAAAAATGAAAATACTTACAACCTAAAAATTCAGCATATTTATTTCTTAAAAATATGAAAAGCAAAATCATTAAATATTATTTTAGCGACTTCCTTGCATCTCCATTGAATGCCATTGAAAGCTGGAAATAAAATCATTTTGAATGTAATTTGTCCGCGTCAAGAAGGGTGAACAGTTTAAGGTTTCTGTCATGCCGGAAGTCACAACTTCATTCGAATGTGTAGTGGCAATGGCCACTTATTTTTTGCCAGGGCTTATCCGTGTCCTGTTTTAATCAAATTGCGTCAGGAATATTCTGCCATAAAGACAGAAGGGACGACGAGCAGTGGCCAGCTGGCAGATGGCACAAAGGATTCCCCATCGAGGAATATAAATTATCGCATTATGCTTGCAGCTCAGCTTTCCCGCCACGCCATGATACCAATTAGTATAATTACCAGGGGAGGGAAAATAAAAACAGTACTTTTAGTTGGTGAATACTTCATGAAAAGCGCAGTTCTCTTTGCTCCTTGCTGCTCACCGCTTCTTGTTGTCGTTGTTTCGCCATTGCTGTGCACGGGGGCATTAATTTTTATTAAATTGTTTTAATTTTTAAGCTGCTTATGAATTGGCCATCGAGGATGCCCGCCGTGTGGTTGGCCAACTCAGCTGTCACTGGAGATTTTTGGGTCAGTCGCTGGTTGCGGCTCTCGGTGACCACTCAGGATGTCAGGCGCCTGCTAAGCCGACTCCTCGACATTATAATAACATCCATCATTCTGGACCATACACAAATGACAACAACTGCCAAAAGTAGAACAGAAATAAAAATATAAACAAAACGGCCCAAAAAAAAAAAAACGAGAGGAAAACAAAACAGCAAAAACAACTCTGGCTTGGACTGCTCGCTGAGTAAACATGGCATATTTTTGTTTACCCGAAACGTTTTCCTCGCTCCCCTTGTTGGAACAGGCAGCTGATGGGCTTTTAGGCCGGGAATGAATGGGCCCTTTGACCACCATTTAACCTGCCGTTTTGGCGCCTTCATACACTCGGCCTTATCGGTGTGTATGTCGGTGGTATATAGGAACGAATCGGAGTATGTGTGTTTATGCATCCAATAATAAGCAATTTCGTGCACATAATTGGCAGTGGCTGGGGCCAAGAGCGGCCAAAGTAAATAGCCATAATTAATGTATGGAGCATAAATGTGACCTGACCAAAATACGAAAAAAGCGGTCGAGGAACACACACAGAACGACGGGGTCCCGAAAACGCGTCTGTTTGTCTCCAGTGTCGCACAGTGGGTCAAAAGTTCACTGAAGAAGTTCTCATTCAATATCAAGCATAAATAAATTATCAGGAAATTCCGCCTTCAAGTGAACTTTGAACTTTATAAAGTTATGATAACAGGAATTCTTTCTTAATTGAAGTAAATACTTTTTGAACGAGTAATGAAGTCATGACAAATTTATTAAACTTTATACAAGTTTTTTTTATATTTTTTAAATTAATTTGCCTAACTGTTCTATTAAATGCAAATCAAAAGAAGCTCTCCATCTTTATTAAAAGTAACAGAAATTATTTATGACATAAATCATATATGTACATATTTACTTGTATACAACCATTTTATTTTTGTTTCTCAACCAATTTGAAAAACCAGTCATTTTTGATTATACATTTTTAATAAATTGCCATACAAAATCCCAAGAGCCCTGCCACTGTATGCTTCCCTGAAACCATATTCGCTGTATAATGCGTATACGCCACGTTGTGCGCATTGGAAAATGTGCAATAAAGCCGGGCTCTTCATTGATACGCAAAGCAGCGATATGGGCATCTATATTGTATAATGCAAACTGTATATTGAGTGTCGAGACAGAAATCGTTGAGGATAAAAAAAAAACTGAGGGAATGCGAACGGAAGCGCGGAGAGCAAAAAGGCATCAGCCACAAAATTGTCAGAAAACAACAGGAAAATGTATTTCTCCGGCGCTGCGATGCCGGTTCGCTGATGTCTCTCCGGGTGATTGCGTTGACGAAATCGCATTGACGGGCTGCTACACTGAAAACAAAAGAGGAATCATGAAGAAGGAAGAATCTAACGTTTTAATTTATATTTTTCGAGATAATTTTAGTGAAGATATCAATGTTTAAAAAACCATAAGCAATTATATAAATTTGTAATATTTGTGCTAGTTTTTATTTATATTCTTATATCATATTTTGTTACAATTTTTCTTAATTTTTGACAATTTTATCAATGTAACCCACTTTAAAATTTCAAACAATTTGGTGCAAAATATTGATCTCCCGTTAGATCGATTTGGTTGTTGATGCTGTCCAATGATCAAAAATATGTATGGTTTTTTTGACCGAAAATGACTCTTTTACTGCCTTGCAACCTTCTGAATAAAATTCAATTATCCTGCAAGAGTCGAATAACGTATTTTATTTTTGAAATCCCTGACATATGTAGATTAAAACACCCAAGTCGAATATTAGGTATATTTTTTTTCTTGCAGTGCGGTAGCAGGATGTCCTCCTGCGGATATTTGCCGGCCTAGGGGCGCAGCCTTGCCGGAAGTGCTGGTGTGCGAGTGTTTTTTGGACACCCATCAAGGGTCTGGAGCATTCTCATTATGATAAAAAGATGAGAAACCGTTGGTGCGAGGCAGAATCCAAATTAGATTTGCACGTTGTGTCAATGAAGGTTTGGTTTGGCCTCGGCCTGGGCGTCATTTAATTTTCATTTAATTTGGGAAAACACATTTAGGCGCGCGGCAAGCTCTAATCAGGCGCAAAGCCTTTTTATTCTGATAATAGTAAAATTAAATAAATGCAAACTGCTGTGAAAATTTGAATTTGAATTTGGGGACTCTGGGCACAAAAGATGTCTGCGAAATTTATGCGCCGCCCCCAGCCCCCTAGGGCGCCTCTTAAGGGTAAGCCATTGTCATTGTCAAGCGACGGCGCTGACAGCTGCTTTCCTCCCAAAAACCACCGACGAAAACCAGCCGCTATTTTATAGAAAGCCAGCCGGCCCACCCTGTTGATGGGCTGGCGCCTTTTGTAGCCTGCATCGCTGTGACATTTTTATTACAAGGGCTCATGAATTTTATTTGGCTCGCTGGCGAACAGCGGCTGCCGATTTTATAGGAATTCCGCCCTCGCGGCATCAAATTCTTGGCTCCTGTCCGGTGGATGTTAACGTTAGAGGGAAACTATTCACACAGGACGATCGGAAAGAAATTGTGCGCACAATGCGCTGCTGCCCGCCAACAACTCTAATTAAAAAACTTTTACGTTTAACCACTTGAGTTGGCCCAAACTCACCCAGAGCCGGCATATGTGGTCGTGCACGGTGGAAAATATCACAAGCAAAAGCATTTACACGTTGAAAACATTTTCTTTTTTGCTTATTTACTACACGTAGTGGAAGAGTGGAAATTGCATATACATTTTAGATGCGCCAGAAGCTGCAATTGCAATGCATGTTGACAATATTAGAAAATGTGTGCAGCTAGACAGCTCATAGCACACTATATTCCTTTAAGATTCTGTAAAATCAGTTTAAGAGGATTTACTGCAACTCTTAAGTTTTAGAACTACAAAAAAGAAATAATTAAAAATAAATATTTAAGAAAACCCATTTGAATATTCCTTTCAACAAGTTACTTTATAAATGAGAGAATTTCCGTGACAATTCCTTACCGTGTAGCATGTTTGCGGCATGTGAGTGTGCGGCTAGACAATCAAAACTTTTGCCACAACCGAGGAAACTTCAAAGCAAAGACAACAGGCGGCCCAGGCAGCGCCAAAGGAGCTAGCTGGCTGCCGAGGAGGTGGAGGTGGTCCTAGAAGTGGCAGTGGAGGGACTAAAGCAGGCGGCAATAAAATTAATGAAGCGCCTCGGCTTTTAGCCGGCAGCCATGAGAGAGACATTAAAGCGGTTCGCCGGAACAGTTGTAGGTCATGTCATTGCCAATGTCTGTTTAAGTATGCGCACAAAGGCGAATGCTTTGCGGGAATTACGAGGACTGCCAGGAGCGTACCGAGCCGGGATGAGGACGATTCCCCGGTGGGACAGCGGCCGGCTTGTTTTTGTTGATGGCGGTGGCTAATCTCTGATGTACACTTAATTATGTGGCACACTTTTTGATTGCCGGAGGGGACCCAGAGTCGCAGTGTCCCTTGTCCAGACCAGGGAGCAACCCTTTCAAGGACCCGATCTCCGTCGCCTTGGCTCTGGCGCCATGTCATGTAAATTTCATTTGGCAAATGCTGTTAGCCCGGCAGTCACAAAGTGTGCTATACTTTTTGACATTTTCATTTGACTTGGCAATGCAAACAAAATGGCGGAGAGCCGTTATGGAGCTGTAGCTGGCAACTCATGAATGATAGAGGTGCTACATATATAGGAGCTCGTCCTATGCAGAATGGCTCTGGAGTTGGCGCCGAACTAATCCGGCTGCCAACTGCAAAAGTTCCCAGGAAAAGTTCCCAACTGAGCGCCAAAAATTCTTATCACAACTTGCACCAAATTCCATCAATTTTGCACCACTTTCGGTGCTCCAGTTTTTCCCCTCCATCTCCTCGAACTGCGCTGCAATAAAGCAATCAATTTGGAGCTCCCTCCCGGCTTGTTCCTGCTTCTGCCACCTTGCCATCGTCGCGGATGAGCGACACCTTTGACGTGGGCCACATAGAAAATGGAAAATAAAAAAATATCGACGCGCTGCGAGTTATTCAACCGAATTCGTAATTGTTTTTAAATGAAACTCTTTGTCCTTGGCCGTGGCCAGTTGGCGGCAATTCAGCAATTCACCCGGCCCTCAATCAATCAAACAATCAAGCAATGTTTATCTGCAAACCCCGTCGGTATCGACAGTAAATAATGAACACAAAGTACGAGTACGACTCTGACTCTGAGTCGGATCCTAAGTCGCTGCTTATCGCATTGTCTCGGCAGCATATTGTCTGCTCATTTGGACTATTTCTGTTTGCATTATGCGCTATTTGCACATTTGATTGAATAAAGTTATATACACTTGTCATGCAATCGAAAGATTAGGACTCGGGCGAGCCAGAAATCGTTATCCTAGGCAAACGCCGGCGGCACAATCGAAAATTGATCCCGTTTGAGGGTTGTAAATAAGGACAAAAGAAAACTATACTGCAGGAAAAGTAAGAGTATGAAAGAGAATGTTTAAGCATTTTTAAATATTTTTAGAAAATGTTATATATATTTATTTAAGTATATTTTGCACATTTTAAAGACACTACAATGGGTTAATACTTCTTAGTTATTTTCAAATAAATGCAACTTCTTAACGTCAATTAATTATTTCAATTACTTTAAATAAGGCCAGAAGGGGCCCTTATTTTACCTCTTCAAAAACAATCCCCGTAACACACAGCAAGCTATTGTAAATATTTGGCAAAGACAGTCGCATTCCGAACGCATTGCGCATACGCACTGTGCGCCGGCTATCAGCACTCAAGAAATTAATGCGACATGGCAGCAATTAGTCCGTCGTCTGCTAAATGATTTAAAACTTGCGCCAAACTTTGCCTCTCCTCCGACCGTTTCTGCGCAAAACTTTTAATTATTACACACTTGCGACTTGTTGTTCAATTTGTTCGCGATGCTGCCAGATTATAAACTTTTGTCGAGTTCAATTATGTACGCCGAATCGCCGGCATCGCTTGTTTGTTCCCATTTGCTACGTAAACTTTTTGGCCCGATTTGATGTACAATTAGTGCTCGGAAGTCACATGAATTTATTATAAAATCCAGATGTATCAGAGTTCCTGGCGCCAAACATCAAATATCAAAATTATATATGGGAAACCATGTTCGAGCCAAACGTTGTAATCTGGCCGTTTTTTGAAACAGAAACAGTTGGAGACCGCCGACGCTTTACCGTCAAGGTTTTTCTAGAATTCCTTGCCTTCCTCCTCGTTGGCCTTCTGCAATGGATCCTGGCGATGACAGTACTCAAGTAAAGTTACCGATACAAATTATACGAATTGGATATGTATTTTAACCATTGTTATTAGGAAATGGAGCTATAATGTGGCGAAGGATCACTCCTCAGCCTTCTTCCTGGCATTTGTCGCAGGTCTTTTCCTTTTCATGCTATTCGCCATTATAAAGACTATACGAAGAACAAAATGCTTGAACTGGATAATGGTCGTATTCATAGTGAGTAGTACACCGATTTTTCGAACCCCCCATACCGCTATTTTAGGAATGAGTAGTGAACGAATAACATATATTCAGGTAGAGCTCCTGGTGGTTCCCCCCACTGTACTGATGGTTGACCAAACACTCATCCACTCGCTCGCCGGATTCGTTGTAGCCTGCGTGGTGTTCTTGTTCTGCGTTATACTGGCTGCTACGTTGCCGGTAAGTGGAAGATTTAACATAATGAAATATCTCATGAGGCAGATCGTTCCCACATGCAGACGGACATCACAACGGGTGGCCTTTACATATATCTGATGACGTTGGGATTCTACTTGATGAGCCTATATTCCATTGTCCTATTTTCCATTATGGGCGTATATTGGGGCTATTATATGTTCGCCGTCTTTATGGCCTGCGTTGTGGCATTCGTAAGGACATTTTTTAAAAATTCTCTTTTGCAACTGTCCCCTGCATAACCACGAATCACTTGCAGTTCCTCATTTATCATGTGCAGTGCATCATGGGCGGCAGAGCTGCCGCCACCAAGTTGTACGATGACAAGTATGCCTCACTGCTGCTCTTAATGGAGTTGATAGCCCTCTTTATCCTAACCCTCGCTTTTTGACCCCAAAATGGAGCGCCAGCAGCTTAAAGAATAATGGCGCCCCGCTGTTCTACGTTACTTCTTTATATTTCAAACACACTTCCAGACGCTTTTCAACTAGGGACGTCAGGGGCTTGCGCTTCCGGCAGCCACCGGGTCCTTGCATGTGGAGTATTGCATGATCCCGACACTCGATCCGTTCATCTTGGTTGCAGTCAAAGGCAAACCGTTTCACATAACTCCGCACAATCCTGCCGGCGCAGCCGTCGTCCACCACACATCCTTCGTAGTCTGGAAGAGGGCAGAGATGCGAAGGGCTCAATGGATGGTTATTAAACGCCAGTGACAGACAGCCAAAGGATACGATTGCAGAGAGACAAAATGGGACCAAGTCAAGAAATTCGCGTTATGAGATTAAATTTAAAATTAATTTTCTAATTAGTACTAGTCAATATCCCTTTGAATTTTAAATCAAATTATTATGTATTACATTTCAAAATATACTTAAGCTCTTAATATTGCAACGAAAATATAAGGCATATTGCTGAAGTTTCGAAAGAGTTGAGATGAAATTAATATAACTTTTAAACTCTCCCTAATAGTTAGTGCAAAATGCTTTGTAAACTCTCATTAAGTGAAGAGAGACTTGCTACCAATCGCAGGGAATTTCTCAGACTTAAGCCCCATAAAGTTTTCAGTGTATTACCCCTTGACAGCGCGTCCATTGGATCAATTAACCGCTGTGCGTCCAGCCAGTAGCCATGGAAGATGCGATAAATGCCGCACGGCCATTCACGGCCTCCTCTCCCTTTGCAAAATCCAGGAACATTATCCGTGGCGGCAATGGCGATGCAGGCCAGACACTCGTCGCTTACCACCCATGGAGGAGGAGATGGCGGAGGAGTTTGTGTGGCAGAAGAAGGATCCGGTGCTGGCGGGAATGTTGTTATCGTCTGGGCAGCTGCAAAATGCATTCCAAGAACAAGCACAATTAGCCGTTTAATCGAAACTATTTACCACACAATATAGATTACAGCCGGGGCATTACAGGGGGCAGGCTACTCCCGGGCCTAAATAACCCTTAGACCTCAAATTCTAAACCCCATAAGCCACTCGCTCTGTGTGTGTGTGGGGGGAAACTTTGAAGAAACCAGGCACAAACTGGGCGTAGTTCATTGGTTGCTTGGTGAAACAACTTTAAATTGCTGTTGCGCATAGTTTTTGAGTAGTTTAGCCTTGTTTAGGCTTGTGTGAATGCGAATGGTTTCCATTGAATCGGACTTGGGTTCTCTTTCATACACTTAACTAAGGAACACACACAGCATATATTCTTAAAGCTTGCTTTATTGTCTCTAATTTTTTAAGTATTTAATTTAATCTCTTTTTTATTATTAAATTATTCCCAATTAGTTTTTTCACACGTTTTATTGCTGAGTTTGTATTGAAAGCGGGATAGTATTTCTTATCGCCTTAGCTGTGTGATCTGCTATCGCCTATGATGAGATGGATTCTCATCATTCTAATGGCGTTTCTAATCAGTCAACTGGGGAAGAGACAGAGAGAGAGAGAGAGAGAGAGATGGAACAGCTCGACAATGTAAACCGCTTATAAAATTATCCGTTAGCGAAGAGCTTTCAGCGATTGAACAAGTGAACAAGGGTCCTTGAGGCAACTCACCCACTCCAGCCGCGGCCACCAGGGGTAGGTGCTCCGCGTGGTCCCTCAGATGGCTGTGCAGCCTGCCCAGATGATGCTTGTGCCTTAAGTGCATGAAAATGGCACCGACGATGAGCATCAGGGCTAAGAAAATGGCGCTTGCAGTCAGGATCCGGCCTGTGCCGCAGGACCTCCGGCTCGAGCGTGGCTTGTTACTCCTTCCGGACAAGGAGAGCGCTTCGGCATATCCCCGATGCTCCGCCACCCTGGAGGCTTCCGTCTCCGCCTCCATCACCGTTCCCGTCTCCGGATCTGGCTCTTCGGCAAGCCTTAGCGCTCTTCTGCTGGAGGATGGATCCATTGCCCTACGATGTCGGAATCTGACTAACCCCACTGCGTCGCAGTACCAGCTGCGGGAGCTCCAGGTGCTCGCCGAGATAACCCCGGTTCGATTATCGCTCAATGTTGTCGTCGTAATTGATGCCCACTGCCTGCGGTGACTACTCTCGGCTTCTCTCCTCTCGATTTCTCTCTCCTCCAAGCAGTTAATCTGTTTCTGCTTTTGTTCTCCGTCCCCCGGCTATTTTGGCGATATTTCTCCCTGAGATGTGAATGCCACTTTGTCAGTTTATCTCCAAATCTTAAACATCAAGCGGTGCCTAACCATATTCTGTTTTGATTAATTTTCATTTTAGGCGATTTTTTTTAAAACAAACACTTTGTATTTTACTTTCATATAGTACAACAACAAAAAAATACTTTTCACAAGAAGGGTACACTTTTTGTATTTATTAAACAGTTTATTCGTTGTGATTTTCCATTGGTTTGATATCTGTGAAAGTAAAATTTATACTATACCAACTTGGCAAATATCAGTATCTTTATTTTCACATAGCACAAATGATGCACTGAAAAACAAACTTACATTATTAGGTCATGGAAATTTATAGACATCTCGCTGAAAAGTAAATAAATAGAAATTGAATTGGAAAACATTTGTACATTTTTTTTAAACCTTTTTCTCTAATTCACATAGATTTTTGATATATAACAAATTTGATTTCTCTCTGTGCATCCCTTAGATTAGGTGTCGATTGCACTGCACTTCCATTTGCGACATGACAACTTATGGCAGCAGCCCATCGAGAGTTCGCCTCCGCCGTATGCTGTTTGCAATGCCGAGCAGTTCGGCGGACGGACAACCTTGCGCATTTGTATGCGCGAATTGTAAACAAATATGAGAAATTGTTGAGACTCTTGCGGTGAAATTGGAACGAATGTGAGGGAGGGCAGCAAACAACAGCAGGCGCTATATACTATATATGGTGCCATATCGCAGGGGTGGTGACTTTCGAAGGGGTGTGAGCAAGAATCCGTCCTCAAGTGGCACTTGTCATACGCAAACTTACTTCACCGGCATCGTAATCTGTCAACAGCAAAGTGTGGCTGTCCATACGTGCAATGCATTTCTAAATAACTCTCTTTGTTCCGCATCTATTTTATTTCTCAGTTTCGTTTTTAAACTTCATTAGGACCAAGTTTGTAGAGATCGATTTGTCGAAACGCTTTCCTTGATGTTTCCGCTTCCGAAAACGATCTAAGTTAAACAAGTTTTTGGTTTTCCTCAGTTGGAATAATTAAAAGGTAGGTGAGACAGTTTTTCATGAATGCAAATAAGATGTTTAGACAATTATATAAAATAAATCATGTCTCTATTAGGAAAGTTGATTTATTGGAATAGATTTATAAAAAATATGCAGACTTTGCAACACAAAAATACCATCTGAAAATCGAATCTCCTATAGTTCATACATTTCGCACAGTTTCCAATGTAATAAATAGACTTCCACTATAATTAGTAAATGCCCCCTTATTCATGTATTAAACAGACGCCTCTGAACCTGCTCCTGCACAGGTGCACGGGAAATAAGAGAACTGCTCCGTCACTTAGTTGATTATTCGTTCTGTTTTCGTACAGCAGCCATTTTCACATTGCCTCGCAAATGTCGCCATTGTCTCAAGGCGTTTCCGCTGCCATTTCTGCCATTTTTTCCTCTCTTACGGCCAAGGCAAAAAGTCATTTGTATGGATGTGGGTGTGTGCGGGTGTACGGGTGTATGGGTGTATCCCCGCAGTTACACATTGCCAGATGAAAGGACAAGCCGACCGCAAGCCAAAATCAATTATGGGAAAATTTACCAGTAGTTGGGCTAAATGGCCTTTATTTGGCAAGGAGGGACTCGAATTCAGTTTCGTTTTCGCTTCTGGGGGTGTAATAATATGCGGCGAGTTGGTTCCCTGCAAATTTTCCACTTGAGCTGCCTTTGTGAGCTGGCCTTTAAATCGTCCTTCGTCCTTCGTACCTCATCCCTCCGCAAAAAGAGAGGAAAATGAGCTGAAATCTGAGCGCGAGTACGAGCACTTGGTGCATTCGATTATGGCGTCCGCGGAGCACCCGTTACGGTTCTTTCCGGTCTGATTTCGCCCGCCCCCCTCCGATTTCACCCACTTTCGGTTCCACTTCCTCTTTCCCTTCCTGCTCCGGATACGGGACTCCCCCGCCCGCTGCATGCGATATGCATGAGTTGAGCCAATGTGGCCATTCCGGCTGATGTACACGGGGCACGTAGCATGCTAAAACAAAGTTAATTAGATTTGCGGCAAGATGCCCATTATGGCCTGAATGGTGGGGGTAGGGGGTCAGGCAATAGCCCTTTTAATGTCCGGAGTGCAGCTGGTTTTTCAGAATTTCCTTTTCATTGGCTCTGATGAACTCGGAGGTTTGGGCAATTCAACATGGAAGCATCGATTACCATGGAAAATGTGCTAAATCTGGAACATTTTGTTTTCAATTTAAAAATGCTAATTTTATTATGCTTTCGATTGGTTGTCTTGCCAAATAATAATTGATTTTACCTAGATTCAGTTATGATAAATAGTTTTTAGTTGAATTTTAACTATTTGAGGCATTTTTTGATGTATAGTACTCTTCTCGGAAAAGGTGTAAAAAAGCGTACGTAGTTAATGACAGCGAAATAATTTTGTATTATTTTTAAACAAAAAAGAATTATGTAAATTCTAAATTAAAAACTAAAAAATGTTCACACCTTACATTTAATTTAGAAGTCTCTGCATCTATGAATAGTAACCTAAAAGAGTTTCCAATTTGTTTCCCTATATGTTTTTAACTTTTATATTTTCATATTTGAGCCCGCTCTTTCTCTAGGGATTAAACTATATTTTAACTAAAAGTTCACAAAGTTTACTACATTTCAGGCAACTGCACTTGGGCTACAAAGTGGTAAAAATGTAAAAGTAAATTCGGCAACAATCGGATTATACTTGCATTTAGCTAAGAAGAGGACTTTTGCCCAGCTGCAGATAATCTCGTTCCGGGTGACTGTGACGGGTATGTGGCAGTCGAGGATTCCCCTTCCGGCTGCATTTTCCTCCTATTCTCCCTTCCCACCCTTTTTCTTTACGTTTTGTGTGGTTTACTCGTCTGGATGGGCTTGGGGCAATTACCGTGCTTAATGGCCTCCAAAATGTTTGCAAAGTCGGCACCCATCTTCTTGCAGAGAAAGAAATTATATACTTAAGAAGGTTATAAGGAATTTCGTTAATTTCTGTAACTGTATTAAGTAGAACCTACTTAAGATTACCTCTTTTTTATTTGGAGGATAAACCTTTTTTTCATGTTGCTCTTAACATTTGACTGATGGATTACCTGTGAGCTTTAAGAACTCAACGCTTTTGTTTTCTGATTGCAAATCCAGTTTACCATACTTAATATTATGTAAAAATATACACACAAATAAATAACTGCCATTGCATAATAGTTGAGTCTTAGTTTGGTTTTGTTCCAGTGCAACACGGGAAACTTCCCCGTTCTTAAAGTAACTGGCGTAACTTTTTTATATTTACGAGCTGAATGCATCTCAACGTTCTTACATCTTCTTGCAGCTTGGCGGCTAATGCATCTCGTCGGGGATAAAGTTATACCATTACGGAGGCGCTCTGCGGCTACATATGCAAATGCCGGCTTGTTAACGACAAACTTGAATGATTGAAAATGCAAATTGCGAGTGCATCTGACTCGCAACGCGGCTGGTTGTTGCAGGTGCAGCAGGAAGAACAACAAATCAAGGCCACCGCAAATTAAGCCACGACGACAACCGTTAAAGTGGCGGAAATGACACAGTCAAAATGTATCGTTGCAAAAATTGGTTTTGTGCGCGCAGCAACAACAACAACTATGTGGATGTGGCACTAAGTGACCCGGCAACAACAACAACACCAAGTCGTAATAACAGCGCCAGCAACAACAACAACAGCAGAAGCAACAACTGCAACAACAGCAGCAGCATCGGTAATAGCACCAGCAGCAAAAGCAATCAACAGACAAACGCCGCCACAGCAGGCGGTTTCAGGGGTGCAGGTGCAGTCCCCGGTGCTGGATCCGGCCACCCCAATCACCCCAACGCCGCCCACTCCGCCTCATTTGGCGCCGCCGATGAGCCATCGCAGCCACAGGCCCATGTGGTCACCTTTCTGGACGATACGGCCAGCGGCAGCAATAGCGGAGCCGTGACCAGCAGCCGCCTCGTGACCACCGCCGAGCTTCATCAGGCCCACATGCTGGAGCACCACTCGAATCTGGACGCCATCGAGCAGGCGGATGATTTCATCTACGGCCCCGGCGCAGGGCTGTCGCTGTGCGACGACAGCCTGCCATCGGCCAAAAACTGCTATCGACTCGTTATGCTTGGGTACGTATACGCCCCATTGGTCGCTTCGCAAAAAAGCAGTCAGGGTAAAAATGGAGTCATGAATATTCCAAGAATCGTTTCGCTTTCCTGCTGCTAATACATTTTGATTTTTTGAAAACAAGCAAAGGAAATGCATTTTTCACAGAGAAATATTTTATTCTTAATTCAATGGGAGTATTTTATATTTTAACTAAAAGGGTTTTTGTCAAAAAGGTTCTACAAGATTTTAAATACTTTAAAATTAATCAATTTACTCTGAAATATCTCCTTAAAAATTTAATTGTAAAACATTCCTAAAGATTTTAAAACATTATGATTTCTGGAACACACTAAAATAATTCTCAATTTAATTTTTGAATTCTTTTCATTATAAATTAGTTTTACCCTAGGTAATTATTGTAAGTAATTTGATATTAAACTTATATTCTGTGTACTACACCTATTAATCCCTCCTAATTCTACTGTGTAAAAGTTCACTAAAGGCTGAAGTGACTTTCCCAGAGACTTGGCCACTGGCCAGCGTCAATCAGATTCTCAATCTCAAACCCAATCTCGTTTTCTAATTTCCATTTCCCGTGCAGCTCATCACGCGCCGGCAAGTCGTCGATTGTGGCACGTTTCCTGGGCAATAGGTTCGAGGAGGCCTACACGCCGACCATCGAGGAGTTCCACCGCAAATTGTATCGCATACGGAATGAGGTCTTTCAATTGGATATTTTGGATACTTCTGGCTATCATCCGTTTCCCGCAATGCGTCGTTTGTCATTTCTAACTGGTGAGTGAGTGACGTCTTGGCCATCAAATAGTTGCATGTGTGTGCGGCATTCGGGTCAGGGCCAGAAACGCACGTACCATCACTTAAGTTGTCGGCCGCCTTCATTGGGTGCCATTTAATGTCCTATAAATTATCATAAAAATCAGGCTCAGCTGCCGGCGCCCAAAAGTTGAGCTCTATACCCTTTCGAAGGCATACAAGGAAGTTGGAGTCGCTCTGGTGTCGTTCAAATTCGAACTAATAATTGGGTTCTAGGACCTTGAAAGTGCTACAAATTAGTCGTTTTATTATGTATAATTTATTCTAGTAGAACTCAGTTATGCAGGATAATAAGTATGGTTTAATAATGTATGCCATATTTTATTAAAGCCTTGTTAACGAGATATAATAATATAATTAGGCCATGAGGAATATAGGAATTGGATTATAGAAAATTAACAGCAATATCTTTAATTTGGAATCATAAAAAATAAATAACCCCTGACTAGTTCTGGCTTCAACACCATCTTAATACATTAAATTCATGGCTTATCCTATACTTTTCCGTGATTTCATTCGGGTACCAATAAAAAAACATTATTTATTGTTAAGTCACGCCCTCGCAAGAGCTTAGTTCGACTCATAATGGCCTACGAAAATATAAATAAATATGAATGGGTGGCAATAAGTAGGGTATTCATGTACCAGTGCCATGCAGCTATCGATTTTCCCACTCCCGAAATTTCGGTGAATTCGAATTACCCTAACAAGACAGACCCACACACACACGCATAATCCGGAGCCCATTAACATGGGGGAGATGAGCTTCAGATGTCAGGAGCGCTTTATATAGTGTCTGGAAAATTGCGAGTGCGTAGGTCATAGATGCGGGGCCATAAATAAGCAATAAATTTGCATTTGCTAAATCAAACGGCGATTAATGTCTCCCTTTATGGGTTTCGGTTGCGCTTTTTGCAGGGGACCTCTTCATCCTCGTCTTCAGCATGGACTCCCGCGAGTCCTTCGAGGAAGTGGTTCGCCTGCGGGAGAACATACTGGAGACCAAGTGGGCCGCCCTCAATCCGGGCTCTGGCTTCAAGAAGAAGAGTCTCCCGAAAATTCCCATGATTCTGGCAGGCAATAAATGTGATCGCGATTTTAAGTGAGTAACAATAATTAGTCAAAATATAAATGATTCATACTAACTAGCTTAAATATGACTCCCCTCCCAGAACTGTGCAGGTGGACGAGGTGATGGGCTATATAGCTGGACAGGACAACTGCTGCACCTTTGTGGAGTGCTCAGCGCGCCAGAACTACCGCATCGACGACCTCTTCCACTCGCTGTTCACGGTGTCTAATCTGCCGCTGGAAATGACACCCAATCACCACCGCCGGCTGGTGTCCGTTTTTGGGGCACCATCGCCACTGCCGCCCCATGGATCAGCGGTGGGCGGGACCAAGAAGAACGCACTGTCCATCAAGCGGCGTTTTAGCGACGCCTGCGGAGTGGTGACCCCGAATGCCCGGCGCCCTAGCATCCGGACGGATCTCAACCTGATGAGGTCCAAGACGATGGCTTTGAACGAGGGAGAGGGCGTGAGGGCCACGTCGCGCTGGAACCGCTGTGCCCTGATGTAGGAGCCGATCAGGGCAGAACGTGTGATAGTAGTGAAGAGCGGATCTCGGCGGGAGGAGGGCCTGGCGAAGCCCAGCAACTAATTTTAAACGCAGCGTTTGGGTGATTTCGATATTTTAGTGTAAATACTCTCGTAGACAGGGCGCGGCAAGTGTGTTGAAACTATTAATTAATTAATTATGCATTTGGCGCTTTCTCGTCGTACTTGTTTTACGATATGCATAATTGAATGCACCCACTCAACTCTGTCCAATCTGAATACCCTTGTCTGCACTCGATGCTCGGTTTTCCCCTTAATTACATTTCCCACTTAACCTATGGTTATTATTGTGATCATTGTAATTGCACATTTATTTGACGCACACACCCAAAGCAGAGGACAATAATGTTAAAACGTACTTGGAATTGCTGGATTCGTTCTTGTTATTCAAATTTCATTTCTAGTTTTAACCAATTGAACTTAAATGAATTTACCTTGCATTATATTTTAGTGTTATCGTTGATTGTTGAACATACGAAATTGGTATTAGAAATAGCCCTTCTGTTCTTAAATCCAACTACCCTTCGAAAGATTGCATATCAGCCAAAACTGGAACCGAAACACACCGAATCAAAAGGAACTCTTGACCAACTAACTTACCAACTAACTCTACTGTAACACTTGTACACCGATCGAAGCCAACCTAAGCCGACCACCTATGGTTAACTATACTGCATAATGCAACACATATAAGATACACACTTCTAGCGTTAAACCGAATTTATCAGATCTGTTCCTGATTCGAGTTCGCGATCCAATCGGGAACAGCTCCGTGTACGTTTAGCAAATTCGAGTTTCAATGTAACCTAAGCAACAGCAACAATTTTCGCGAGTTTAACATTTATCAAAGTATTATCGATAATGGAATTACAAAACATATGCGTTTCAGCGCGGCTTGAAACCAAGACCAAATGATTATTCTAGCTATACAACAAGGACATACATACTTACCAGTGGCATAAATGCTAACCCTAATATATGTATTAACTTACCAGTTATTGAGAATTCAAGCATATTTTAGGCAATTACCGTTAATGTAAACTTAACAGAGAAAAACAAAAATAAAAAACAAAACAAAGTGCAAATATTTACAATTTTCGCGTTGGGCCAAAGTGCACGAATATAAAACATAAACAAATTTAAGTAAGGAATTTAGTAACCGGATGATTCTGGCGAATATTCGCTGAAGTTATAATGATTTACCATTAACCATGAAGCTAACTTTTTAATGCTTTGGATTTGCATTATTTATTTACATATTATGTATTTTGCAAACAATTGAATTACGATTAAATAAAATTTAAAACAACCTAAGCGATGTGGCGTTTCTTTACATCAAAGTCAAAGTTGTAAAAGGGGACATTTTGAGCTTTTCGAAGGAGCAAAACTTGGGTGGAGCTTAAGGTTTTACAAGGACAATAGGTTCATAGTGGTGTGACTTTTGGTTCACAAGGAACCAGTAAATATGAATCGTTGTTATTGGAAAACTTTATAAAATATAAAATATATTTAAAAATATAAACGAACTTAGGGGTAACATTAATTTGAAATGTATATTTTAGCAATGACATTTTTTAATGTAATATAAAGGAAACAACTTTTAAATTAACACAGCTACATGAAGATTGTCATAGAAACAACTTTATTTGTAAATTCTAATTGAAGGTGATATGGTATTAAAAGATATTTCTGTTTTTTTTTTTTTTTTTTGTATAAAAACTGTTATATAAAAAGTGTTACATATAAAATCAAAATAAATATTTTACTCCCCCCTTTAAGCTTTGGTTCAAGAATCAGTAAAGCTCTTCTGTTTCCGGTTTCCTGTTTCCACACCGTTTCAATGCAACTAAAGCTTTCTTCAGCACATTTTAGCCAAGCTTTTATTTAGCTCTTCGAAAATATTTAAAAATCCTTTACTACTCAATGGACTATACTCACTAAATAAACGGAGCTTAATTTGTTTATTAATGTGGCTGCCCGCCCCGCCTCTAGATCAAGTTGACCGAAACTGCGTCACACCCGGCGTATTTTTGATGCCCCACCACATCCGCTGTCATTTCGGCACAACAACATATAAAACTCATGTGTGCGTCAGGTGACAACAGCAACAATCTGCCGCACATTGGCCCGAATTACAAGACATTTTCGTTGGGAAAAATTTATGTTTTGCAGACGCGACGGGCAGGGTCCTAAATAATTGCCAGTTGCCGGGCTGAAAGAGTAACAGAAGCACGTGCACGTGGCGATGATGCCGACACATTTACGCCCAATTGAACAATTTTCCGGGGCGTAGTGAAAAAAAAGGGGGAAAGCGGGAGAGCTGGAACAAAGGGAAAGCGGTGCAGAGGGGAACGAAGCTCGCCCATGTGGCTGGAGGCCATCCGCTCAAAAGTGCAGTCAATTTTAATTGCTTGTCCGATCGCAGACAGGGGCTATTAATAGGCTTATGGCCGGCATGATATACCGACGGCTTTCGGTGGCGTTAGCAGCCGCTCGCTTATGCAAGTGGATTGCCATTGCAGCTGCACTCGATAATCGCTGCCATGGACTACGGACACGAAGCCGGGCACCCAGGAGTCCCGACCCAGGACCTCCCCTGATACCTAATACAATTTGCATATGAAATTTCCGTCTGCCAATTACAATTCCGGCCAAAATAGATTAGTTCCCAAAAAGCCAAATCATAATTTTAATTATGTATTACGTATTTCGAGGGCTGCACGCGCCTCGACTGCTAATTAAAAGTTAAGCATTTTAGCATTATGATTTGATTGTTTTATTTGGATTTCCCAATCAGCTGGCCCCTGGATAGTTTAATTAGCAGAAGATGAGTGCGATTTTGGGGGCGTGGCCACCACATTGCACCTGAACAGGGAACTGGTGGTAAATGCTGGGTTCCTGAGGTGGCAAATATTTGCTCAACAGCAAAATGGAAAACTTATCGCACGGTTTCGCAGCCAGACTTTGTTCAGCGCTGTTTAACTATCAGTCGGCCGGGTCAAAAGAAATGGAGAGCGGAAAAACTTTCTATGTAAACAGGAGCCGTGTTGACGTTGCCGTCTTTAAGTCAACTAAACCTGTTCACTAACAACAAGAAGAGGCACTGGAAACGAACAGATTATTTATATGAAATGGTAAATTGTAATAAAAAAAATGGTGATAGAAAAAAGTTAATAAAGTCCTTAGAACATGAAAGCCTTACATTTTACCATTTACTTTGACTAACTAAATATTGTAGGATATGAGTTTCACTTTGAGGGCATTAAAAATTTCTTTCTTAATTTTAAATTTAGAGTAAATACAAACATAAATAAATACACCCATTTAAAATGCAGAGAAATTGGTAAAAGCAGTAACATTCTATATATCAAAAGAAGAAGAATAACCTAAGATTTTATATGAATTATAAATATAAAACTCATTTAATTATTCCTCCCTTGTCTTTCCAATTCCCACAATATTTTACTTTCAGTGCACTTGTTGGCACTGCCGCTATCGCTGGCGTATTTGCTTATTGTGTTTGTAAACATTGCTAACAACTTGAGTAATGCCGGCGACAATGCCAGTATTGCCACTTGCCACTCTGCCACGCCCGCGCCCAAAGCTCCAGCTACAGTTACTGCCACGGCGGCTACACCTACGCCTGCAACTGCTAATAGAGATGAAGGGGCACCACCGCCGCTGCCACTGCCTTGCAAGTTGTAAGTGCCCAAGTTTTTCAATTAAAAGTTGCTACCTTTTGTGTGTTACTGCGGCGGCATAACATAAATACGCATGTGTGCACACCCTCAGTGCCTTCGACTGCGACTATGTGTGTTTATATTCGCGTACGGGTATTTGCCGACTTTCTGCCTAATCACGATGCCGCCTGATATATCAATAAGCCCCAGGGCAGAACGGAGGAGGATCGCCTGCATTATAAATCAACAGAAAGCAGAACTGGCAGGCAAACAGCAAACCAACCGAGGAACCAACGAACAAACAAACAAACAAACAAACGAATAAACGAACAAACGGCGAACGACAGGTGTTGAAGTCGGGGGCATTATAAATTCATACGAAAAAATACCGAAACGTCAAACAAATTGCAAGTTTTCAGTTGCATTTCCGCAAAACGTAACTGAAATAATACGTTGCCGGCAACGCAGCAAAGTATGCAACAGAAGCCGCGTTGGGCCGAGCTACCTCCGCGGTTATCGGATTGCGGGGCACACGGACAAATTGAAGGTAGGCCATGTAGCAGCCCGGAGCAATGTCTTCGACTTGCAGCACGCCCCTGCCTCACCTTTGCCCTGGCCCTTCTCCCGATTTGCCCGCCTTTCCCAGCGAGCTTTCCTCGCTTTTCCTGCTCGCATGACAAGTTGAAATGTTGACGGCTCACTGACATTGTCTGCCAGTGTATACGTGCCCTGCTGTATCGGTACACCGGGGGGAAATCTATGAACATGAATATGAATTTGAATATATATTTCTTGGGGGGGGGCTAAACTATATTTAAATATTTATTTGAGTAAAATGTTCCTTTCCTGAAAGTAGCCGAGGTTTTATTTATTTCATTACTTGGCTATTTTGTAGTGTTTTTTTCAGTGCATGTGAGTATGAGCTGCATGCATGTATGAATGATATTGTGGCTCGACGTGGCTGCTCTGCAAGAATCTCATACAAAGTTATGCAAATTCCGATTCCGCTGTCGCTGTCGCCGCTGTGTTGACGTCGCGAGGGCTCTGGGATGTGGGCTGCGTCCCAGCTACTGGGGACTGTGGGCGTGGCATCGGTTTCTGCGGTTTTGGCATGCATAATTGTTGGTTTTTAGTTACACGTGAGTCGGCCGTGCAGCCCCAACTCTTACTCCCGTCCCTCCCGAGGCTTATATTCATACGTGTTATTTGTTGGCTGTAATTGTCTGTCTTGGTACGGCAAGCATTCGAGCGATTAAAAATTAAGTACTGGCCTTAATACAGGCTAGCCTTCAAAAGAAAGTATGATTTATTCAAAGGAAAAGGTAAGCAACTGACACTCAAGTATTAAAATTATATTACCTGTTTTTAAAAGGCATAAGAAAGCCCTGAGACCAATTAGTTTTCCTATAATACAATTTATTATTCTGTTCAATTTGAAGTGCTGTAAACTCCTTAGGCCCATCTGCCTTGATTAGAACCCATTCATAACTCTCTGTAATTCGAAATTCCCAATGGCTATGATAGATTGTAAATCACATGCGGGCGGAGCAATAATCATTTCTCAGACATTTGCTATTTTCGCGGCCCTCACCTTGGACATCACATTCCCCCCCCCCTAAAAAAAACCCCCTAGGATCCTACCCCTCCATGGTAGTAACTCTCGAAAGGACCCACAACTGGGGGCTATCATCAAAAAACAATTCTCTGCGTTGCGTCCGCAAAATAATGGACGTTAGGCCGCGCGTCTTGATAAGCTAAATGATAAATTGTTTTTATTCGTGACATATGTACGCCCGCCCATGTGTGTGTGCGGACTTGTTACGGATGCTGCATGCGTATGTGAGTGTGTGTGGGTGGGAAAGTTGTTTTGTGTTTTTCTGCTTTCAATAAAAAGAGAAGATCCAACGGCAAAAGAAAAACGAAGAAGCTGGAAAACAAGCTCGGAAAACTTGTAAATGCGCCTGGGCACAAAAGTGGAATCTAATAAGCTCACGGCTAAATGTGTTATGATGAATGACATTGTCAGCCGCACACGGAATTTAAAACTTTTTTTTGGCTGTCAGACCTCGGAGCAAGGCTTATAATTGAAAACTCCCGAAAATGCTTGCATGAAGCGGTTGAAAAACTATTAAAAAGAAGTTGTGCACGTGGCTTTGTATGACTTGAAATCAAATTTATCCTTGTTCGATGTAAAAAATATGGTATGCCTATAATAAGCTGTGTTATGAAATGCTTTAACTACACTTTTTGTATCCAATTAAGTTAAACTAGATTATCTAATTAAGTTAAACAAAAATGGTATTTTATGAAAAATTAATTTCTTTATAAAAGAAATTACAGAAGTGGTTTATAAAATCAATATCCAAAAGAATAATTGACAAAACAATACAATTTCAACTAAAATATATTATTATATAAACCATTTTTAAATAATCGATATTCTCTCACTATTTCCACCCACAACAAATTAAATGAAATATTCCCAAAAATTAAAGCTTTGATTTTGAATAAATTTCCACTGTTTGTATGAATGGGAGTTTGTGGGAGGCAGAATTTTGATTTGGCCTCGCAGCTAATCAACTAATACAATATTTCCGCATTCATTCATTAAATTAAAATTTCATCCCGCTCATCTGACTTGATTGCTTTGTGCCTAAGTGGCGGTCTCTGCCACATTCCCCGTGATATTGCGGACTCGAGAACAATCTGGAGCTGGCGGTCCCAATCCCAAACCGAATCGCAACTGTTGGCACTCGGCGGCTTCTTGGCCTGTTTGTTTATTTGCCTGACAGCAGCAGCCAACCGACAAGGCATAAGTATCTGTATCTGCGGTTGTAGATGTATCTGCTGGATATTTGAGCATCTCCAGGCGGGAGGCAACGAAATCCGTATCCGGAAACTATGTTGGGCTGCCATTGAAATTCATAAAGCACATCAATGGCTCCGCCGAGCTTCGAGGACTGCTGCTGCGTGGCTCTTTTTGTTTGAAATCATTTGCTTTAATTCAAGTGAAAAATTATTTAAATTGGTTATCAAGCGTGCGGCTCAGACACACATAAATGTGGCTACGGATGCAGATAGAAATACCGATACAGATACAGGTACACGTGCTATAGCCATTCGTCCTGAGGGGGAAATGGCGGAATATTCTTTGTTTTTCCTGTGTTGCCTGCCCCTCCTGTTGTTTTAAGAGGGGTGGAAATGAAAATTGATTCGACGCTAAATGAAAAATATTGATCAAAGTAAGTTCTTGGCTTTCGCTCACGTAGATTCATTTGTAATATTTTTTATTCTGTGGGAAATGTTCAAGCCTCGCATAAAATATATATATTCAATGCAGATAGGACATTGCACCTAAATCCATGGGGATTTCACGATATGCCAGAATTATTTATCTCACTCAGAAATATCAATGCGTGTTTATGGATATTAATATTTGAAGACCCAAAAACCAATTCAAATTGATGGCAGGAAACTTTTTATTGTATTCTTTAATAAATTTCAAATTTAAAAAGGAAAAAACAATCGAATTCTTCGAGCTACATTCAAGAATGTTTATATACTCTTTTCGAACTTAACTTTCTTGATAATTTAATTAGTTTTATTGATGATTATATAAACTTTTCTTTAGAAACAATGGATAGGAAGTTTTCAATTAAACTTACCTTTTTAGGTTTCCAAATAAAACTATTACACATTGCCTTTGATAGTTTAGTTTTTATTATTTCGTATTATTCAATTATATTATTATGCTTTTATGTATTCATGTTACGCTCTTTTCATCGTATTGTTTAGACTTACGACTAGAGGGTTCTGTTCTGCACTTCAGTTTTGATTTCACTAAATATATATATTTTACTTTAATCGTACTATATAATGTCACCGGGCGCGCCCTTCGCTTGGTGTTCAGCGCCTGTTGTGGTTTATTGTTTTTAATTAATACCTTAACTGTCATTACAATTACATTTAATTACATTACAAATTTTGTAGTTGGAAATGCATTGGTTAAATGCAAAAAGAAATTATCATATAACTAACTATGCTCGGTAATTATAATTAGAATTTAGTTAAGTATTCGTTATCGAATGACAATAAATTACGAATTTACCATCGGTGTGTTTGTGTGTGGGCTGGCTGGATAATGGCATGTTACCCTATAATTGCATTATCCTTACTCATCATCTGATGCATATATAAAAACGGCGAATTCCGAATTTGGGATTCCGATTACGAGTATTTCTTTTTACTAGAATCGCGCGCTACACTGTAGAAAATCTCTGGCCTAAGGTTGGAGTAGAAATCGGTCGTAAAACATACAAGTATATCCTAGTATATAGTATAGAGATAGACTGGGCAGAATGAGCTGCATGCGATAGTTAAAAACGGTACTCGGGTTCCTTATAATGTACACACACCTAGAAGTCTTTTGTCGACAAAAATACACATTTATACACGCATATACAGAGTCCGGTGAAGAGTTCCTCGAGTCTCGGGTGCATTGCCATACGAGCTAAGTAGGATACTAATTTGGCCAGTAATGCGTAGGCGGAGGCGACTGTGTGATCCTGGGATCCTGTGATCCACTGATCTACATATATCCTTGGATCTGCTGCTGTGTCGAGGGTGAGCTTACGTAATTACAAAAATTACATTACTTCGGTTACGGCTATTGCTACGTTACAAATTACAGTTTACGAGCTACGAATACGTTTCCTGCTTGTACAAAAAATTGTTTTGTTGCCATCGTCGCCTTATCCTGAACATAAAGTACACCCCCACGATATATATGCTATATATGTTTATGAAATATATTAGACATTATGTACCTACGAGTAGTGTGTATGCGTACGGGTATTATAAGTATGTATTTATATGCAACTTCCATCTGTCGTCTGAGTATTCTTTTTTTGGTTTCTGTTTGGAATTCGCTGATTATATGCATGGCCATGATTTACGTTTACACTCAATGTATAGTATGTACGTGTGTGAGCTGTGATTTGTTTTGTTTTGCTTTTGTTTTTGTTTCGCCTTGGCTTGTGTATGAGTATGGTTTGGTGTGACTGTTCCTGCTTCCTCCTTCCGGTTCCGCTTACAGCAGTAAATTTTCTAAATGCGCTGCATACTCCTCGGCCGTTCTGAACTCCAGACTTTCGCTCTCGTCATGACTGTTACTGCGGCTGTTGCGGTAGCTGCGAAAGTGCACGGGGAGAAAAGTAGGTAAAAATGGATTTATGTTACATTAAAATGAGTATAATTAGGTTTAAATAATTATAAGGCTGCATATGGCTGAACGAATATATTTTAAGGCCAACATTTATCAGAGAAGTTACAAAAATAAATATTTTTTCAGTACCCAAATGCCAGGGGCCACTGAGATGTAATGAGCAAAGTTGGCGAGCCATAAAACGTTAATGCCAAATCAATAGGACACGTGTAAGTACCTGCCGCCGCCGAGGTCCCGCTTCTTCCGCTTGCGATCCTGCGAGAGTGCCTCCACGCACAGGACGATCAGCTTGCCATCGCAGGATTGCCTCTTCTGATCGAGCAGCTTGTGACCCTCCAGGTTGCTGGCATAGCCTGACTTGTCGTGGGCGCTCGAGTGCCAGGCATCGCAGTACGTGTCCATAGAGCGCTCGCCATTCGGCAAGGAGCCATGCCAGACCATCTTCATGGGCCTGGAAGGGGATTTACATGCATTTAAGTGAATTTATAATTATTTGTATAATTATTAAACATACCACGACGAATCCGTCATCACGTTCTTGCCACTGAAGCTGTAGATTCTCGGCGCCTGCGAGAAGAATCCGCCCTGGCCATTGAAGATGCCCTTCCAGGAGTTGAACAGCACATCGCCGCGCGTATTTACCACGGGCAGGTCCCGGTCAGCCGGACGGACAATCGAGTCCAGATTCTGTACCCTGCAGGCGAGAATTTCAAGTTATGGCCTTCATACGAGCGGCAATTACACGCGAACCGAACAAACAAACTGCCATCAAAAGATGTCTGAGGGGCAGGTGCTTTGTTCGCTTATTTATTTATGTTTTTCCACCCCCCCTACCCTGCAGAACTCGAGTCCCGAGCATTGGGTAAATAAATCGCACGAAATTGTTTTCCCAAGCTTTTGTTTTCATACTTTGAGCGCGTTTTCCTTTTTTCCGTTTTCATTTTCGCTTCGCTTCAAATATCAAGATTATGCGGCAACTAATGAGTTCTCAAAGTGTCGGCTCAGCCGGGAAACGTGGCGTATGAGCAACGCGGCGCATTGAAGCGCCAAATACAAGGGGATTTAAGAGAAAATCTTAATAGCTTGGTGCGCTGGAAAACTAAACCGAACCGAGGGGGAAAACCAGCCTAAGATGCGTGAAAAATCTAAACAAAGATAAGACACACTCGCCGCGAGCTCAGTGCTGAGTACTTACCTGGAGGAGAGGAACGCCTTGAAGGTGCCCAGGAGGCCGGCCCGTCGTCCCTGCCGATAGCAGGCAAAGTCCGCACCCCGGATCCCCTGCAAATCGCCGACGGAGGGCTCGTTCAGTGCCGCCACGCGTAGCTATTCCGGATCCGGGAAAAATATGGCATGAAATTAATGCGGAATTTATGTCAAGCATTTTAAGATCTAATTAATATAGAATTTAATAGCCAGAAATTGTTTGCTTAACAAAAGGTCTTCTCTGCCGGGGGGAGGTTCTGCCCCCCGCAGAAATGATGGGTGGGCGTAATGGATAGTAAAATACTTCAAATAATTGTCTTGGAGGTCTAAAAACACAAACAACGAAAAATGCCGCAGGGGAACCTTCTTCGGGGCCAGGAAAAAATAATGGGACGTGGGCAGGAGCTCAGAAGTTGGATCTAGCTTAATTAAAGGTCGGGGAAGGGGAGGACTCACCATTCGCGGATACCACTGGAAATGTGATTTTAATTTCAATATTTTTTCGATTCCGTTAATTTTGTTCGCAGACGCAGCCATGAGATAAGGGACAAAAATACTTTTAATTTAATAAATCCAAATGGGAATTCAGGCATTCTAACACCGAACGAACACACACACAAGGAGTTCTCAACATTCTTGGCTTTCGTGTGGGATGCGAATCGTTGAGAACTAAGCTTCAAGGATTACCCAAAAAACAAAAGGACGAAATTCAATCAAGAAGCGACTAGTTAAAAAAGCAAATCACACAAAGACATTTAAGCACACAGAGAGAGATACATATATGAAAATAAACATGGAACTCTTATTTGAATAAGAATAGGAAAGAGTTTCCATCGCATTAATGAAAACACAAAACCATCGACAGACAGAGACAAAAGCAGAAAATCAAACTACACCAATTGTTCCGTGTACAACAACAGAACTGAAAATGCAATTTTCGCTAATTAGAAATATTTTCATTGGCCAGCAAACAAAATCAAATTATTTATTCAACGAGTATATGTATATGTGCAAGAGTCGTTCGCTATTTTCGAATTTCAAAGCTGGTTCTTTGTTATTTTTTTAGCCGACACTATGAAATGCGATATTAAGGATTTAATTACCGTTTCGTATTCGGGCGCGGTTGTAAACTGCATTTAACGACAATTAATTATAAATAAGTTTAGTAAGGCTTATCAATAACATTGGCACTAGTTTCTGTTGTAAACGTATTAATTACAAACACGAATAATTTCCTTTTTCATCTTTTTACATCACAATTGTTGTTCTTAAATTTCTAGTCATGTTTTTGAAGTGAGCTTAGATTCTCAGATACCTTCAAATATTAGGGAAAATTATTCGTGTATTTAATAACTTAGTGTCATGAGATTAGGAACAAAGCAATGTGTGGTCTTAATTTCTGTTTCCTTCTTGGAAAGCTATAGTTTTGCACTGATAGTTCAATTAGTAGAGTGTTCAGTTAGAGGGTCTCTCGCGGCGGGAAATGACAATCGGACGGCGTCACAATCGATGCTTTATAAATAATTCATTTTTAACTCATCAAAGTCGAGTACACTTAATGCGAGCTCAAAGGGAATCCCAGCTAGAACTTCTGATTTCCATCCGAAGCGCTCTTAATTTTCGCCCGGCATCAATGTCATTATCCCGCCGGAGGATACGAGTGCGCGTGCGAGTAGATGTACGAGTGGAAAATGGCAAATGGGAAACACAATAAAAAGATGGGAAAAAATGTAAAGTCGCGTCGACTTCCATCACTCACCGTGGGCGTATTGAGCGGGGGCGGCGGGCTGTTGAGCAGGTTCTTCGACTGCAGGTCGAATCGCATCGAGGGCGCCACCGTTGTGGGCGGTGCGGGCGTGGCAATCGGCACCAAGGTACCCAGCTGTTGGGGGAGTAAAATATTACATTAAATGCGAAATACGAAAATTGTAATTAAAAGGCGGGCGCCTGCTGACGAGACAAACAACGAGCGTTTGACGAATTTGTAATTAATAAAACAAGAGCCCTGCGCAAATATACATGTTCCACAGACCCTTTCAAGTAGTTAATATTTCAGCGCGACTGCCAACGGAGGGCAAACACACAGCCGCTCCTCTCACTCGAGCCATTATGATGAGATGAAATCAGCGCCGTTGTATTGAAACTTTTCCTCAAATATTTGCATTACGTGTAGGAATTTATGTATCTGTCCCAGTCTCAGTCTCAGTCCCAGTCGCGGTCCCGGTATCAGCGGCTCCAAGTGCCCTTTTCTCCCGGTTCCGTCTCAATCCCGACCCATATTAGGGTCAAATTTTCGACTCCCATAATGCGCGACGTCGTCTGACGAAAGTTTTAATTACTATTTTGAACTTTAAGTAGTCGACTCGTGTACTGAAATCTAATTAGGATGGCGCCTCGGCTACAATCTCGGTATCTCGGCAGACAGCTGTGTATTTGGCCCAGACGAAATGCGAAATGCAAATGGGAAGTCGATTACACTGGCACAAATTATCCCTAAAATAATCTTCGAACTCCGAAAAAGCTTCCTGATAAATAAGAATGATAGAAAATATTTTGTAAACACCTCTACAAATAACGATTTCATTTTGATAGTTAGTTAAGCATATACCCCTTTATAAACGGTTTTAAAAACCTGTTGACATTTTTTTTCCTCTGCAGCCGACTTCCTGACTCCCTCCCGTCTTAGTGAAATTTCACCAACAAAGGGCCCTTTTTAGCTTTGCCTCGATTTTGCCATATTACTCGGCGCACCCTGACAGTTCATGGTCCTGCGCCGGGTTTTTGTTGTCAAAAGTATTTAAATGCTGCCGTCAAAGGCAAGAGATTTCGTTTTCGTTCGGCCCTGCCTTATGCACATGCCAGTTGCCAGGAGCCAGCATCCCATAGCCAGGAGAAGTCGGGAGCCGGAGCCAGAAGCCAGAGGCTTGGTAGCCTGGAGGCTCGGCCACGCCCACCAGGCACAGCCATGCTGTGCTGGCTTTTGTGCCCTGCAACAACGGAAGCGGAAATCGAATCTCGAGCAGTTTTTTGCAGCTCCCCAATTCTGAGAATATTGTACACTTTGGCACAATTCAGGCAACTGGCACTACATGCTATATGTACGGATGTATGTATGTTTGTATGTAGTTCCTCTCCTGTGCCGGCCATTTTCCATTTACCAATTTCGGATGATTTCAATAACGCAACAAGCAGCCGAAATTGTGGCCACTTTAATGTTTAACAAGCTATCGGGGAATCGAGCAATTTTGCGTGTAATTTCGCCAACTTCAGAGGTCGTCCACACACAATGCTGACCAGAGCAAATTACCAGGGAGTTCGGGTAATAAAAGGTTCCCTCTGGCACGAGTTCACCTTGGACTGGCGAGATTAATTGGCATGTAGCACTGACGACGGAAAAATTTCGGCATTTTGGGGGAGAGTGTCCGGGGGACGACAATAAAACCTCCGATTTCCGTTTAATATTATTTTTAATCTGCTGCAGGAATTTATGGCCCTAAGGCAGGGTCCTGGAGGCACCCCGTCCAGATCAACCGATGCATGTTTTATATTTCATCAATAAATGTTTTGAAGCTTTGACTGACTGGCTGCCTGACAAATTGCCTGCCACATGCCACATGTCGCTGGATGTTCTCCGTATCCTCAAGACTTGAACTCCGGTATCCTGGTATTCCTTAACCGGGACAAGTGAAAAGCCAAACGCAAGTCAATATAATTGAATAACGCAGATACTCCTACCCACACACAGACACACATGTGATTGGCAATCAGTCTGAACGTCTGCAACATTTAATGTGCAAATAAAAAACGAGTCGATACAAGGGCAATGCCGAAGAACCTTCTTTTATGGCAGCAAGGAAAAATAAATAAATAAATAAATAGGGCGAGTGGAAGACAAACACACGCTCCTGCTTCTGGCCAGCCCCGTCGCTATCCGCCAATTCCATTCTATTTTTGCATGCATTTGCCGCTTTCTTTTCGGAGGGGCTTATGGCCATAATGGAACAACACAGCCGGAGCGGCGGAGCGGGATCTATAAAATAATAACCGCCCGCCAGCGGGCTCAGCGCCTGTCATATTTGGCATTTTAAAAATGCTACCCGAAGGTCCCTCTGTTTGCTTAGGAGCCAGAAATCAAATCTAACCCCCAAACAGAAAACGAAACTGAAGCCACACCAAAAGAAATTATTTTTATAAAATTTCCATAGCAAAAGATATTCCTCCCGGTTAATAAAAATATTTTTACTCTTGTGTGGAACTCAAATCTCGAAACTTATGTAACATTTAAGCCTCCTCAGTACACCCTTCTCTGATTAAAAGCCATCAAACATAATTTGATAATAAAAAATATATATCTAAACAATTAAAAACCCAATGAAAACTTGTCTCTGTGCAGCTTGGCTTTGGCCAAAAAACTCACCGCAATATACTGCCAGCCCTTGTTGACGCGAACGAGCAATGCCTCCTCCTCCGTGATGTAGGCCAAAGTGCCCGGCGGATTCAGAGCCGACTTCTGTGTGAGAAGAAATATACATACATCGAAAAAAAGAGTTTAAAAATACATGGTTGGTGCCAAATTTAGTCAATCGACACCCACTTTAGTCATTTCATCGATGTTCTGGAAGGTGACTGCGCCGGGCACAATCTTCATATTCATGTTCGAGGAGGAGGCCGAAAAGTACGGTTCCTCGCCCTCAACGGGCCCCAGGGCCTCCTCATGTTTGTGTGAATGTCCTGCCTGTCGCGGTGGCTCTGCAAGGATAATTTAAGCATTATGGCACATACATAAGCCCGTTTTTACTTCAATTTGATTTTTCTAAGTGATGAATCACGACAGCGAAGTTCTGAATACCATTCAAAAGCTTAAACATTGGTAGAGTGAATAAAAATTAACATTTAAATACTTTTACCACTAAGTAACTAGTTTTAAACTATTTAAGAAACAAATAGAGAGTTATTTCTAAACATTCTTAAACGCAGTAATCCATGCAAAGAGAATCATAAAAGTGGTCAGTTTAAAATGTTTTACTTTAAAAATATATAAATATTTCTCTAGATGTGTTGCTCTGTTTGCATTTGTTATAAAAAATAACTCAATGAAAAATGATACCAAGAAATACTTATCGATTTCTATATTCGTAGGAATTTATTTCCATTCCCGCAAAACATTTTTGCTTTAATAATTCATACGTGACCCCATTTTTACATATTTTCTAAACCGACCAAAAGAGTCAGAAGCTCCCCAAAAATATGCCAAAAACTGGCATTTCGGTTTAATGGCAACTAAAATGTGTTATGTCTTTGTGGGAGCCATGAGTCGGGTGATTTTCTGGCGGCGGAAAAGTCATGACGGTGTGAAAATTCGCGCATAAAGAAAATGTTTACACGTTGTACTCTATCAACGCCAAATGAGTTAATGATGATGTGCAAATATGGGGGAGCTGGCTCCCCGTGAAAGGAGCGCACGGAGCTAGTTCATAAAACGGTTGTGAAGGCATTCCAGGGAAAATGGGAAAATGTGTAGCTGTGTGTGAAAGGTGTACTTTGAACTGGAGGCAATTATCTGGGCGAATTGGGAGTCATGCAACATTCCGAATGGCCAGGCCACAGGCAAACGCTAAGGATATATCAATACAGAATGTGGATGGTTGAGTGGAGATTGTTGATTACCGGCTGTGCCATCGGGCCGATCGCGCAGATCTTGCAGCTCTCGCAGTGCTTTGAGTTCGTCTAAAGATGAGCGCGCACCTTGATGACGGGGAGTACGATACAAATGACATGGATTGACACAGGTTGGATAAGTTAGGTTTGGTACGGACAGTACTAGCTATGTACAAGTAGGACTAACGCTCTAACTAGGCTCACATCGTTTATATATTTACAGAAATTCGGAGCGAGTTTCTTGGGCTTAGCTCACCTGGTCGGCCGTAGTAGGAGGCGTCGCCAAAGAAGCTGCTACGCAACTCCATTCCGGGCTCTCCCTTTGGTCCAGATATCGAGAGACCCGGCAGGCCAGGTGGCCCCGGAGGTCCTGGGGGTCCTGGCATCGGTATGTACTGCACTCCGCTGCTGTCGCCATCGCCGCCGCCATTGGCTGGCAGACCCGGTGGTCCAGGCAGGCCATCGCGTCCATCCTGACCTCGGTCGCCCTTGTCACCCTTGACCTGCGAACGAACAAGTTTTCCCAGTCAGCGTCTGATCCATCATCCCCCATCCTTTGTAGGCAGATGGGGCGTATACTTAACGTTGTCTCTTCTTACCCCTTCGCGTCCGCCGGAGTCTCCCTTCGGGCCCTTGGGTCCCATCTCACCCTTAGGTCCTGTCATGCCTGGCCGTCCCTGAGAATCAATTAAAGGTCACGAAAATCAGTGCGAGCAGCAGGGTATACAATGAAGTGGGTTTCACAGCGTATTTTGATGGAATGTTTCAGTACTTTACTTTATAGACTCTAAGCTAGATTTACCAGGAGATACCGTGTGGCTGGTAACTAAGGTTTTACTAAGTCAATTAATACATTTATTTTTTAAATTTATAAAGGCAGACCTCATAACTATATTATCCTAGTTCAATTTCCTTTACGTTTAATTATTAAAATTATGAGCATTCGATTGCTCAAATGTCATGGGCACGTGGCAAAGTTCGCACATGGTCGGGGAAAGAATCAAAATCACGCGTAAGTGGGAAAGTTGGAAGCAAATTATATGATCATTGCCAGCCAGTGGAAGTTGCTGCAGATGCCATGGGTATAGAGTTAGGGAACTGGACCAACGAGGCAACTTGAACTATGGCCAAAAATGGCCAAACTTTCGCCGTTTTCGGAGTGCAACAATTTTCTAGTCGCAAACCTTTTTGTTTCTCCGCTCGCTCTAGCAATCGAGCCAAAGTTCCGTGTCCCATTCTCATTCCCATTCTCCAAGCTCATGTAAATACGCTGCTTGATTTTGATTTCGGGCGGTAAACGATGCCAGTTGGCACAGACTACTACTGAGAATGCCATGGAATTCGTGCCTCTCAATTCACTGACTCCGCTGCAAAAAGGAAAGTTTTTGCTCCTTGCTGCCGCCATTGCCATTGCTTAGCTGTTGTTATTGCGGAATAATGGCGGAAATTCTGGGTAAACTGCAATTGGAATCGTGCGATGCGCTGACTGCCGCGTCCTGAATAACCGTGATGAAAATGCACTTAAAATACTTTTCGTTTGAGTTTATTCCGCTTTTTTTCTCCCCTCTCAACCTCTTTCACTGCCCTGATTGTCTAGATCGCGAGTGCGGCCAAAAAATGTCTGTTTGTCTGCGAAGTTTTTCCATCGGCAACAACAATCGAAGGAGCTTGATTCACGGGCGTAGAGAGGATGCATCCTACGTTCTATTGCTTCTTGGAGTTACACAAAAATAAAACTACCATTAAGTTTGAATAACTTTTTTTCATTATATATATCTTAGAAAATAAATCCTTATTCTTATAGAAGATTTTATAGCCCTATTTAAATATGAAATAAATACAAATACCATATATTCTTTGCTTTCCGTGTACACCCAATGACCATGGCTACGCTCCTGGCCAGAATGGGTGAAAGCATGTGAAAGTTGGCCATCTCATGAATATGCATGCAAAAGTTCCGAGTGGCTCTGGACTCGGGACTTGGTACTTGCGGACTCTGCCTCTGCTCCTTCTTCTCCTCCAATACTCACCGAGTGCCCAATATCGCCCATGGCCCCGGTTTTTCCGGGCGGTCCGATTGGTCCAGCGGGTCCGGTGCCACCGCGTCGTCCTCGCATACCCTTTTCTCCTTTCTCGCCTTTGGTCCCGTTGGCGCTGGCCATGCCCTCGAGTCCACCGGGCTGTCCAGCCTGACCGGGCAATCCCGGCAGTCCGGGTGTTCCCGGCTCACCGGGCTCACCCTTTGCGCCGCTGGGCCCGTGCGCACCTTTGTGACCCTGTGTTTGGTGGCGGCAGAAGGGAAGAAAGCAAGTGTGTGAAATGATTTACGGTCTTAAATATACGGCTACATGTGCCCATGGGGGTGAGGATGTGGACCGGGGGATTGGTTGGGGCCAGGGAGGTAACAGCTCTCGCCTAATTTGGCCGTAAAACTCAATTTCAAACGTTTTGTCGACGACAGAAAAAATTCAATTCAAACTCATTTTGAAATCAAATCAATTCCGAAATCCCGCACTCACACACATGCTGGATAAATTTATGCGGCCGAATGTGTGCAGCGCCGTGGTGACAAGCCCGAAAACACAAAACCATATTCCTTTTGGGTCCCCAGCCTTTGTGGAAATTTGCTTCCTTCCTTCGGCTTGACTCAATTCATCCCCAGCGTCGTCTTCCACATCATCAGCGCCTTAAATGGTTCGCCATAAATTTGCACGCGCCCACCCGAGTGGATGCTGGGAAATGCTTGCTGGAAAATGGTAGCCGCACTGGAGAAAATGTTGTTTGGGAAAATACGAAACATTATTGTGCTTGTGAGGCCTTAAAAAGGAAGCTGAATTTAACTTGACTCGCAATTAAACTTATTTCAAATGTTGTTTTAGTTATTTACTTTCCTCAAAGACTTTGGAATGTTTATATTTCTGTAGTTAGGTCTGTTTTCTTACAGTGCACTCACTGGGATGATCCGGCTTCTGTTTTCCTTGGGGCCTGAGCTTGTTGCGGGTGAGGACCTTGCTCCATATCGCCAACTTAATACCAACTAATGAATAATTAATAAGGCAACGCACACACACGACTGCTCCGGAGGCTGTCTTTCAAGATCTCCGCGCGGGTGTGTTTGTGTGTTACGTGTGTGTGCCTGTTTTTTAGGCTTAATGAAACGAACCTAATTGTGCGTGTATTCATACGTTTAAAATGCTAATTTCCATATTAGTTTTCCCCGAAATTTTGTAATGCAATAACTGGGGGTATGGCGCCGCCGTCTTCCTGACAAATTGGGCGTGAATTTATCATAAAATCCCAATCGATTTTTTTTCCATAATGTGTATGAGTGGGCGGCTGTTTGCATAATTTCTTTTTATTTCACGCACGATTAATTTCGGGTGTGGCCACCAAGGGGAAACTACTTAAAAGCAGCCTTGTTACGGCCACGGCAGATTCCCTTCACCGCAAGCCGCATAAATTTTGCTTGTGTATATGGGAAAGGTCGTGGCTGCGGCTGTGTCTTTATGGCTCCAAATTGGCTGGTGTTCCGAAGAGTAATCTGCGACACCGGAAGTTCAGGTCGTCCACGTGAGAAGCGCACCCAAAGAATGCCGAGGGAAACGGACTAACAACAAGCACATTATGCGAGCCCCGGCTGCCAGGTTTAAGTTTTGAGGTTGCACATAAAAGAAATATGTATGTATGGCAGAGATCCTGCGGAGCGAGAGTGGGATTCTGAATTCTGAATTCTGTACTCTGGATCCTGGATCCTGGAGAGTGCAAAGCCACCCCCACTAAGCTGCTAAATGGCATACGAGGTAATGGCTGGGAAGTAAGCGTCGCCTAAGCAGGATGAGCTCCCCAAATGGCCAAAACTTATTATGAAAGTAATGCCAAAACGAGAAGTGAAAAGAAACGAAACGAAATAGTTTATGCTCGCCTCCGCTTGGATGGCATCTCCCCTTCTCATCCTGGACATCCCTCATCCTGTGCTGACCCCCAACCCTTAGTCATAGCCACTGAAAATCAAATGAGCTATAAATGCACACAAATTGGCCACCGACCCGCACGACCAGCAGATGGACGAGAAATCAGGAGACATTGGCCAGCACCGTCTCAAGTGACGCATTTGGGGCCAACTGCTGATAGAAATTTATGCCCCAAATTGTGTATTTCCTGCACAAATGACTGCGATGCCATAAATACGAACTCAGCTGGAGCTGGAGCTGCTGTGAGCTCGGAAAGAATTATTACTATCTATCAAATTGGATACAATTTGGCCTGAACTCGAAAACAGCAAGCCATTTTAGGATGTGGTGGCGCTTATCCCTTTACGGGGTTAATAGCTTTGCCTTTATTTGAGAGATATATTTATTTTAAGGGCGTTATCAAATGTATTTGGGTATTTTTCAGTCTCGCAGTACAAGATTTTGAATGCTAAGGAGCTTATAGAGTGAAAATATGAAATATTTTCAGCTTATACATGAAAAGTTATTTTGTCATATTTTATCTCTAATTCATTTCAATTTCCTCTTCAATGTCTAAAGAAGAGTTTTACATTTTAAAAACGTGCAATTTATTTTTCTTATAAGGCAAACCCCATTGTTATTATACCAATCCATTTTAAAAGGCTAATCCAAGGATGCATAATCTTGCAAAACCTAATTAAGACTATAAAAAGGCTACCGAAAACATTGTTCCCTGTAACCCAATGTCCTTTTTTGAATCCCATTATTGGCCTTGGCCTAAAACCAATTTTCCTTCGTGGACGATTTGCTCATTTGGGCGAAAGCAGCCTGCTCCTTGGCCCCGGTTGCCCTTTCGAGAAGCCTCAAAATCAATTGAGTAGTCAATAGGGCAGAAATTATTGTTATATATTTGAAACAACAATCGTGTGGGCCCGAGGAACACTTTATAAGGCATATATGGGGATTGAGGGGGAGTGTGGGGAAGGAAAAACCTGGGCCATTTATTAGACATGCCCCCTGACTTACCGGATCGCCGCGCTCTCCTTTCTGGCCCGCATCGCCTTTCTCGCCGGACACACCTTTGGGTCCCGGCTGCGTCGTGCCCCGGAATGTGCCCATCGAGTTGACCATTAGGGATTCCTGCGAGGGTATGTGTATAGGCATAGTAATTTGTTAAATATTTGCTTGTTGTACAATTTATTTTCGATACATGTATTTCGGCCCCATTTTTCTGATCTTTTTTTCTTCGCCTCTCGCACAGCGCAGAGCCCCCCACTTTTTTGACGAGGGACACATGGCGATTCCAGCAAACACACGGAGGTGTATCTACGGCGGAAATTTGATTAATGATCTTTTCTTGGTCGGTGGGGGCGGATCAGAGGGGCGGGGCTAATGATGCCAAGTGGTTCTAGTCCATTAAATGCGGTGGCCATCGCTTACCCCCGGCAAGCCTTTGCCCTTGGCTTCGCCTTTGCCTTTGTTTTTGTTTTTGTTAAGAGTATTTTACGGTTTAGTGGTGGTAGGAGCATAAGATGAAATTGTTAAAATGTTTATACCTTGAAGGTCCTGGTTGGATTCCAATTTATCTGTTATTTATGTGTTGATTGTTACAAGAATACATAATTTTCAATTCGATTTATACGTTTTACAATAATATAGAGCAATGGGCGTGAAATAAAGCGTATTATTAGATGGTTTCACTGTTATTAAATCGAAAAACAAAACAAAAAAATAACAAGCTTCAAAATTGCAACTTTTACTGGGATTCATGTGAGCAGCAGACATAATATATATATACATATATATATATATATATATACATAGGCTTTGGTAAGTGGATTTCTGAATAAAACATCTGAAAAAGTGGAAGTCGTGTTGACAATCAAAAGTCGCTTTAATAAACATAAAAGCATTTGCTTCTTAAGGACTTTAAATGTGGCTTTGAAGAGAGTGTTCATCCTGAAAAACGAATGTGTCTTTACCCTGGAATTTATTTACTGAAAATATATTCTTAGTATAGAATCAGATTTTTAGCATTATAATTCTATGGTATCTTCTAGAACAGAAGTTTTGTCTATAGACTGTTGTCCCACGGAATTAAATTAAATTAAATATCCTGTCAAAATTGGCTTGTCCTTCAATATTTTTCCCTTCCTTTGTGTTGACAATCAGCTCTATGACCCTTCCTTTTTTCCTCTGATTTCTGTTCTATTATTGCAGGCCCGAAATTCAAACCCATTTGTTTAACTGCCAGCAGCGGGCTTCCTTGTCGTGGATCCCGGCACCTCCCAATCTCTGGGCTAACACAGAGGGTACGACGCCCACGGAAAGCTTTTAAAAGGCTCTAGAGCTGACTCCCGACTCGGGGGCGATGATAATGATGATAAACCCTCCGACATTAAACAATGGGCGGCCGACACAGGCGAGTGGCTGTCTGATTTTTACTGCCGCCTCGTCGACCACAAGTAGCTTGACACTTTCATAAACGTAACAGTGCGATAATGATTACGGCCCACCCAACGCCGACTCACCCCCCTTCTTTTTGCCAACAGTTAGATGGGGCAGGCGAAGGCGGCTAAAAAGGGTTGGGGTGCGGCGGGCAACATACGGCGTTGAAATGCGGTGATAAAGCCGGGCGGCAAAAAGAAAAGTTTCACTCTTGCATGAAAGGGTTCAAAGTGGCAACGGTGCGGATGCCACGGGTGAACGTGAACGAGTGATGTGTTTACATTTGTGTACGCGATTTCGTATTTGTTTGTGTGTTTGTGTGTGCGGGCCATGCCACAACGGCTCCCTATCTATATCTGTGTGTGCGTGTTACCGCATTTAACCGCGTGAACTGCGCGCCATGCGCTGATAACGGTAATTGCCACCAGCTGGAACACCGGCATCGTCATCGTCGTCATTGGCATGTGGCATGCGGCAGCCCCGAATCCAGCTAGGACTCTGAGTCCTGTAAACTGAGCCCACGGCTGCCTACGGGCCAACACAGGCCTCTTCATCACATAGAAAAAAAGGTAATGAAATTTGGGCCTGCTTCCGCAAATGGAAATTAATAACTGTTTGGTAACAAGGCTTGTTTTTAAATTAATATCGTATTTAAAAAAAATCTGTTGGATGCCAAGGTTCCTTACAAAAGTCTGTAATTTTTATAATTTATTTGGAATTTAGCTATTTATTTACCTAATTATTTTGATATCAATCTAATTGAATAGAGAATTATAATTATTAAAAGTCTGACTCACACAAAAATTATATTTAAAGGTTTAAGTAATAATTTAATTGAACGCTAATCTAAATATTCATTTTTCTTTTTAAATAATGCTTTTATTTTTTATTAATTAAACTATTATTATTTATTAAACTATGTCAAGAAGTATTGTTATTATTTTTGAATTGTTAAGTTATTGAGTTTCTAGTTTTTATAGACATTTTTTAAGAATGTGCTTTACTTTATTCAAGTTTCGTCAGCTTAAATCTTATATTTCCGCTCTCAACTTCAATTGATATCGACTTTTTTCTACAATTTCTTTCCGTGTAGGCTCCAACCTGACTTCACCTTCGACGCTACGACTCCACTTCAATTTTGGTTTTAGGACTGGCGGCTCGCGTGCTCAAGACGCTTACGTTTCGGGCTTCCGCGCGGAGATGTTGTGCGGTGGAACCTTGGCGGTTTTAAGATTATTAGCACAGATAGGCCATTTTGTGGCATTCGCGACAACGACAATGGTGGCCACTGAACGTGCCGGCTTTTTGGCAGACTCTACCATGCACTGGGAGCTGGCAAACGGATCCTCGCCTGAATCCGAATCTGGCGTGACGCCATGTCCACCGGGGTGGTAATTTTTCACAGTTACTGCGCGAGCTCGGCAGGAAGGAAATTAGTTTAGGCAAATTGTGCGGCTTGTAAAACACGACGGACGTTTACCTCGGCCAGACGCCATTCATAAAGCTGTGCGTGATTGAAAACAGACGGACAGGGATACGGACCAGGACCTGGAAGCAGATAGCAAAGAAAAAGGAGACAGAGGAGGACCTCGAGCAACTGCATTAGCCGACGCGCCTTTGTTTGTCCTTTATAAAGGGTGCAATTTTGATCGAAAAGCAAGCTTGTAAGGGAGTTTGTTAAATAAAAATGTAAACTATCTTCGGTCAGCCGAAGATGAGATACTCTTGCCCTCTCAAAATGCAGTAAGAAACTGAAATATAGAAAGATAAATTTTAAATGGTTTGCTTATGGGGCAATAGCATTTTATTTTAGTAAATTATTGTTAAGGTTCACAGTTTGGCATGGCCAAGGTTTCACTGAAGTTTTATTTTAATTTATAATATTAATCAAATAATTTAAAATAATTGAATAATTTACAAAATTCAAACGAATCTAAAAATCTTAAGAAAATAGTAGTAGTTGTAAAAGACAGCGGAAAATTATTTAATTTTTAGTATGTCTATACGGATAATTAAATTATTTCAAATGACAAAATAATACTGTTAACTTAATTTCAGTTAAGTTTGAAACACAAACTTTAAACTCCGGGTTGAAACAACCAAAGTAATTAAAAGCATTTGCAATATATCCTTCGTTGTACTTTGTACACCCATAAAGACGTAAGTAAATTCAAATTGTAAATAAATTTAAATAGCTCGTTTTTTTGTGATACTTACATCGTAATTCTCGGGCAAACCAGGCGGACCCGGTGGTCCCGGCGGACCCACGACTCCGGGTAGGCCGTCGACGCCTGGCTCGCCCTTCAGCCCCTGGGCACCTTCGGATCCCCGGGCGCCGCGAGCTCCTGGCACTCCGGTTGCTCCCTGGGTAAATGTTAACGGAAACGGGATGGCGGCGATATAGACGTAGACGTACCCCAAGAGAAGGAAAGGAAGAAACGCCGCCGGCAGCGACAGAGAAATAAATCACATTAGTGGGCGTGCATATAACGTGTCCTGGGTCCTTAGAGCTACAAATCTACGTCTACCGGGGAAGTCTACACCGAAAAAAGGAGCCTGGATCTTAAATATGGCATAACACTTAAGAATATGATCTTAGTTATTTTGGAGTTCTTAGAGATACACTTTATGAAATGTTAACAAACTGAATGGAGATATTGATGGTCTTGATGTAACTGAACACAATCTATCGTGATCTTGGTCTAACTTTTGTTACAGTGTACGGGCTTTAGAAGCAGCTCTTTCGGGCCTCGAAGTAGAGTTCGAGCTTGGGGTTCCTAACTGGCAGCGGTCGATTTACATAATCGTTGCGTTTTAGTCCGAGCTCATTAATCTACGCGACCGGGCCCGTCGTCCGTGTGGCATGTGGTTCGGTTCGGTTTTTGGGGTCTCGCGGCTAGGGAGCTGTAGAGCTGGGGAGTGAGGGTGAGAGGAGCTGGGGGACTCGACATTCCAATAGCGACGTAGATGGGTACACAAAAAATGTGTCTCCCAATGTTCTTAATCTTATGCAAAATGGTCACGCTGTGAGCCATTTGCGTGCCATGTTCTTGTTGTTCTGTTGTGTGGTGTTGTTCGGCAGTACGGCTGTGTAGCTGTTGCTTATCGTCGTCTTTTAAATTAATTGCTATTAGTTAAGGGATTAGCAGTGGGGCAACAAAGTTGTCGCAGGAATTTCCGGTATGCGCGCCAGCTAGCCATATTTCACCGAGCTACCAAAGCCTTTCTGGAGGTGGAGCTGGAGTTGGAGGCAGTGGAGGTGGCAAAGGGTGGCGAAGGGTCAGCGAGCCTAGGGGTTTTGCGGGTTTTGGGAACGAGTTTTGGGTAAGCTCGAAGGAGACTGGCATATTTCCCAAGCAGTTAGCTGCTGGCGATGGACCGCAGAATGCCCGGCCTTGCATACCGCTTTCCTTTTGATGTATTGCATCGCATTGAAGAGGCTGCGTTCCACAGGTTGCTGGAGTGGCCCAGAAAATGTTAGATTCGAGATTGAATGGGGCGGCGGATTTGGAAGATGATGATGATGATGATGATGATGGTGGCACTCAGTCTTTGGCCTGCTTTCGCTTTTTGAATTATTCCAAGAGTAATGGACGTGCATTCATATCGTATACATGTTATTTTCGGTTAGCTGCTCAAAGTTTTTGGCCCTGTTGCGTGCCAAGCACTCACAGGGTCCACAGAAGTGGAGTGGGGGCCGAAAGAGGAGCAAGAGTTGTTGTGGACTTTGCCTTTGACCCGAGCGGAGAGGGAAGAGTGGCGAGCTGCACGAAGTAAATGGCAAGTACATAGTTAAGTGTAGTTCAACACATGGATACAGCGACATCCTTTGTGTATCCACAGTGAACTCTTATGGTTGCCAAAGACGCTGCCAGTTGATGAGATAATATAACGAGTGCCTCCCGGAGAGTGGATAAGTGTTTAAGCGTGAGCTGGCGCATAAAGAAATTTTCGTTACGTTACGATTTGCTCCCATTTTCCCTTCTCCCGGGTCCGGAGGGGACCCATCTCTTTTGCTAACGTTTTTTTCCATTTCCGGTTACACGCACTGCCATTCGCACACACACTAAAGCTCACACTCACACAGCTGGCTCTCTGCGCAGTGCAAATTATGATGTTTGACATAGGAAAACATGCAGCCCCTTCTGGGACGCCTCTTAGCTCTCTCCCCAGATTGCCCAGACTCCCGGCTGCCCTCCTCCTTCAGCCACTCACTCTTGAAGATTAGACGATGTGTGTAATGAAATTGAAAATGTGTTAGATTCATGTCAAATATTGCCTTTTTGCCAACCCGTTGTAACTCGAAATTGCCGCACACACCGATAAGCCCCAACGAACGGAAGAAAAACAAGAAGAAACATTTTATGAAGGCGACCGAAGATATAAACACTCTTGCTTAAAGTTAGTTTAGTTTTACCTCTAAGAGGAAAGATTGGGTTTTACCTGAGAAAAGGAGGCTCTTTTAAAAGAAAGGAAAAGGAAAGACTGAAGCGTAAATGCAGTATTTAGTATAACTACTGTATTTACTCCTAAACGCAATATTATTAGCATGACCAAGTTCTAAAGTATAATTATATCTCTAAAATTTTTACTTATAAGTTCATGGTTGTCAAACTTCCTGCCAAAATTAATAAACTCTCATCCAAAGGTAGTCAAATATATAGAGCAGAGGAAAATGAAGCCATAGTCGGGGTAGTACTTACGGTGTGACCAGGGGTACCTGGCTTTCCATCCTTGCCCGCCGCTCCAGGCGCTCCGCGGAGCGTTTCCCGCAACGACTCATTGTCCTTGATGGCCTCTAGGATATCAGACGCATTACATGTACACTCGCCAGTGTATTTCTACGGGGGGAAATGAGAAATGAAATACAAACTTAGCACCTGGCTATGGATCGGATCACATTACCACGGCACATCATTATGGCAGGCAATTTTGCGTTGCCCATCACAACGAGCACAGAGAAAAATATGTCAACTAGCAATATCTATAGGAATTGTTAAAGGATCCTTAAACAAATTTAAGCAAGGCTTAAGTGATTTTTTTATAATGAGAGATACACTTGAGAATTAGGCAAAGTTTGTTAAATTTTACATGTGATATTTTTTAAATAAATATAATTTTGATGAGGTAGTAATTTGATATGGGTTATTTTTCCTCTGTGCAGATGCCCGCGGCGAAGAACTGTCAATTTGCAATACTCACAGCCCCCGCACTCGTTGTCTCCACAAAGGGCGGATAGACGGCCGGATCACCTTTGGGCCCGGGAGGACCCGGCGGCCCCGGCGGACCGCGTATGCTGTCGCCCTTCGGACCGCGCTCGCCTTTCTCGCCCTTGATGCCGCGGTATGCTGCAAGAACGGAGAGCGAACAAAAGTGCGATGGTTAAATCCATTGCATTAGCATATGGAATGGGAGTGGGAATGGAATAGGAATGAAGGTGGGACTGGAATTGGAGCAGGACTGGGCGTGGGATTGGGATTCCTGGCCATCTGCACTTACGTCTCTCGTGCGTGTACTGCGTCTGTCCCGGGGGCTGCATACCGCTGGCGTCGAAGATGTCCGTCGCCTGCGGGAAGGGAAATCGAGAACTCATTTAGTCCAGAGTGCAAACTGCTGTAGGATGGCATCGATTTTGCGCTTGCCACCACCATGGGCAGAAATTAACTTATAACTAAATATAAATATTTAATTATGCAAAGTGGCAGTGGTCACCGCAACTGCGACCCAAAAACCCCCCATTTTATGGCTTTTCAAGAGCACTGTCAATAGCAATAGCAAAACAATGGCCCCGCAAACCCAGCTGCACTTGTTTAATGTACTGGGCCATTGCTCCATTTAAGTCTGGTGTTTATTTTGCGCTGCTCTTTAAAGCGGATGTGGACTAACCTCATCGGATGGAGCCCAGAAATCGTCACCTAAAATATCGACTTCCGTTGTATCTTCGGCTGGGAAACTCTTTTCATTCAACCATATGAAAGGGGGAAAGAAAAATAAAATAAATGATAAGGGATAAGGGATATAGTAACTTGGAATTTAGAAATCAACATACCTCTCCAGATCCTTCAACAGGCAACGAATCCAGATCCTTCAAAACATAATACAAATTATAAACAAATTGCCAGAAATGTACAAAATAAAAAGAGCCTTTAAAATAATGAGGGGTTAAATAAAGTGTAGTAAGTCAAATTAAATTGAGAAAATGGAACTAGCAAAATTCTCGCTTATATAGTAATGTTTGCTTATTTTTAATAATCCAAGGAATTTTATCTTTACCACAAAAGTATTAAATATGTTTCCAAAATGTTTTCCTTTGACTAAATCATTAATTTGGAGCTACTTACAGTACAGGAACTTACGCAATGCTAAAATTTCGTTGTGAATTTGTAAAATAAACCAACTAAAATCCAAACAGATTATTCCCGCAGAGCTATTTAATGCACAAATATGACTCTAGTGTCCCTGGATTAAAAATACATCATCGGATAAGTGTATCTGATTACACGTTATTTGCAGCATTAGCAGTCTCAATAAATAAACGCAAATCCCGTGCAAATATTCTCTCACTTATGCGGACATAATGCAATTTTAATGTAATTTATCTGTAAGATGATTTGCCTGGCTATTCATTAATTAATTTAAATCCAAACCATTGCATTTCGCTCTGTGGGTTTAGTGGCGACATTGACATCGCCATCGACGATGCTGCTGACTTACCGCTGTGGTGGGGGCGACCGTTGCCTTTGGGGGCGGCATGCACGTGACGTTTATGGCATCGGGATTACCATAGACATTGATTTTTTCTAAATAGCCCTGCGTTAAATATTTACACATTTGAGTTAGTGCTAGTTGTATTTGTATTCATTCTACATGTTTTAATGCTTGCGGAATAATTTTCGAAACGCTTTTCATCGACGCACAATGGAGGCCCACAGCTATACATAATAAATCAATCAATTTGTATATACGGGCTGGGAAGTATATCCCGTAGCTGGCCAAACTCCCCTGACCAGGCCCAGTCGTAATTGCCGCAAATCGAAATTTATTATTGATGTTAATTTGCAACAGTGACTGCCGCCCGGACAACTAATGTGCCGTGGTTTCGGATTTAGAATTACAATTAAGCATGCATATTTCACATTAGCCCAGAAGGGGCCCCGAATACATAGATAGATAACCCCCTTGGAGTCTAACTGCTAACCGCAGATACTAACTGCACACGAAACAGGGACCAAGACTACGGCACACGAAGACAATGAGCCACAAACAATACCGGAGTGGGGAGTCCCTAGTCCTGCTCCTGTTCCTGCCTGCAGACTCCCTGCCGCAGATAGAGACACAAATGCTCAATGCACATTTGCCCATAAGCCCAAACTCCGGCAAATAAAAATGACAGCAAACACTCAGGCCCAGGACTCTGGTTTCACAACCAGGACTCGAGACTCGGTGGGACTCGACTCTCGGAACTCGAAACTGGGAACTCAGACCCGGCTAAGCCACCGTAATGGCAGGCGCCCATTGTAGTTGTTGCACCCTGTGAATGATAGTAATGGCCGAGGAGCTTTTATGCTGCCGCTCAGTTAAAAAAGTTTTGTCTGAGACGCTAACTCGTTGAATTTCGGGTTAAAAGCGTGCTGGCTCCGAGGCTCACAATGGCTTAATATGCGCCCAGCCAGACTCACAATCTGGCTTTCGGGCCCCCAGTTTATGGGGAAGCGAGCAAATATATTTGCTTCAAATCTAGATAGAGGGTAATTTAGAGAAGGAACAGAACCTGGAGTAAGCTGTTAACATTACCAGAGATATATTTACTTAGTTTTTAATTAGTTCTAGCTAGTTAAAACAATTACTTCCTTACAAAAATAGTAGTTTTATTAACAAAGAAAACTGATGACAACATATTGCCTGGAAAATAAAGTAATATAATATACTTAACGTTAAAATATTGTTCATCTTGTTAAATTCCTCCAGAACTTCCCCCTAAATCATGAAAATCTCCATTTCCGGCGCATAAACGCCTTCAGACCCGGGGTCGATGACTACGGCAAGGAGGGCTAGAGTTTGGATAGAGATAGGCACCGTGGGGTATGTTTTTGCCAGAGATAGGGACCAAGGGGCTGCTACACACACGTGGCCCATCAATAGACATTGAAGTGAGCATTGTTCTCCATGTAGCTTGTTGCTGTTATACCATTGAGTGCGGATATTAAAGTTTTCTCTTTGTCTCTGGCTTTGCTTTTGTTTTGGTTCAAGAAAACTATGCGCCAAACAAATGGCGGGCCGGCGAAAATCACTGTCCGGAGAGAGAGCACGGGCATGAAAGCAATGTCCGTGTTTTGTCCGGACTTTTGTCCGTGGTCGCGTCCGTGTGGCCCAGTTTCCATTCGAGCACGTGCCCCCCGCCAGAGGTATGTGTGTGTGCAACAAAATTAGCGGCAAGGAAATTCACTTGAAACGGAAATTAAGCAGCAGGAAGTGGCATTTTTGGGCGTGAGTCGCCTAGTCGCCATTTTGGAGGTTTTCTTCGCCGCAGGCTTTGCCTTCTCTTATTATTACCTGCATTATTCGGCTAGGTAAATTGTGCAAGCATTTTCCCGGGAACACTTCTCTTCTAGTCGTGGGTATTCCGGAAAATCTTTTAATGAAGTGGTCGCTGTTCAAGGATATTGTAGGAACAATAATTACTGTTGATATAATGTTACTGGTACATTTGCTTAGCCAAGTATAAGCTTTCACATTCCAACTTATTCCTTGGATCTGCCAAAGGAAAAGCTATCTGGTCATCGCAAAAAGGACTTAGCCCCGACGCCACCGGAGAACCCTTTTCGACCGCTTCTTGAGCACAACAGAAATTCAGAGCGATGAACGGATAAGGGGACATCAAAGCCGCTCGCCTCGGCCATATTGCGCACGACATCGAGCAGCAGCAGAGGCGAGGGAGGCTATCGAAAAGGCGTAAGTAAATAAGTACACAACGGAAAAAGTGTTTAAAAATATAGTCAACTATTAAAATGTAAGTTATATTTATACATAAATACATTTCCTCTCTTTCCGAAAAGTATCTCAAATAAATATTTTTATAATCCAATAAGAGTGAACTTGTATCTTTCTCCATTTAAAATCTCTTAACAAGAAACCGTGTACTTTTGACCAATTTTTAACTTGAATATAAGTACTGCAGAGTTCCCTGGCATCCTAGGTTATTAATTATAATTTTTCATTAAATAATTGACAAGTTAATAATATTTCTAACAGCTCCCTGGCAGCAGTACGCTGCAAACAAGAAACCCAAGTTCCTACACTAAGTATGGGATTGGTTTTGAAGCTTATAAAAAGATTTAACAAATCTTGGCAAGCTGAAATAGTTTTTCCCAGTGCCTCCAGAGGATTGTCTCTGCAAACGACCGTTGCGACAGAGGGTCAAGCGCAGACAAAGGCCGCTTTAAATAACGAAAAGATGGCCGCAGGCAAAGGCAACATTTTCAGTGTCCTGGAATATGATTTTAAGGTGAGCATTTAGTTTAAATAGTGTCAGGCCAGGCCAGGGCAGGCTGAGCAGGATGAAGCGCAGGATAAGGCGCCTCAGCAGGACGCGAAGCAGGCGGCAGCTGCAGGTCGGTCAAGTGGCGCAGAGTGCTCCGAGTGCCATGAGCAATTAACTGGGCTGAAAGTGCATGGGCATGTGATGTGTGCACATGTGCTGTGCTGTGCTGTGCTGCTGTGTGTTTGTGCATTTGTTGTTTGCTCTGCGCCGTACATAATTAAGGCCAGAAATGAACTGAAATGCGAAAGAAGCGGAGCAAGGACATGCCATGCCAAGGAGATGGCAAGGCAGGGACGGGCGGTGGAGGTGCGGTAATATTTGCGCAGCACCGAAGCACATTCATTGCCTAGCAATGAGTCCTTTCCTCCTGACAAGGGTTCGCAGGACGTATTGAAAATAAAGCAAATAATACGCAAATCGTTGACCCTTTTCCATTTCGCCATTTCGGTAAACCAGAAAGGTAGGCTGTGCCGGCTGGCCTTTGTCCGTGGCTCCTCAAAAATGCGAGACACGTTTCATTTGCGAGTCGCAGGACAGAACAAGAAAAAGGACTCCTGGCCACAGACGCTACCCACGCAGCTCTGCGGCTATCTGGCAATTTGTCAAAAATGTGTCAATAATGGAGATCGATTGGGGGCTCTTAAAAATTAACCCAAAATGGATTCCAGTACAAAACGAATGTGTGCCGAGTTGAATGGTTGAATCCATTGCCAGGCAATAACTTTCCAATTGTCTCAATCGGAAACTTGTGAAAGAAACTTGTTCTATAGAAACTATAAAAAGTTGTTTGCCTTTATCTGTTAAATAAGATTTATATATGTACATATACATATATGGGCAACGAGGCAGATTCCTGAAATCCAAACAGCTGTCTACATTTTTTTAAAAGAAAAAACGTTATTTTATTATTCACAGGTTAATTAAAAGCCAAAGTTTAACTACGCGCTAGAGTATTTAACCCATAAACCCAGACAAACCTTTAAAGTTTATATTAAACACATTCGGCGCGAATTATTCACTTCAAGAGTTAAAGTTTGAACTGTACTATCTTAATGCCAATGAAAGTTTGCCTCTGAAGCCACTCATCTCCAATTATTCCTCGTGTTGTGAGAGTTAAATTCTTAATTAAGCACAAATATTTAATAAGTAAAATTTACGGCATGCAGCAGCATTAAAACAAAGGAAAGCTTTAGACATTAAGATTACCATAAACTTGTTTCCGCTGATGCTGCTCCTGTACACTATATTGTCGGAGCTCGAAAAGGGGGCTGTTAACTTTTGTGGAATGAATGCCACACACATAGTTTTCAAACTTTTTATGTAATGAAGTGAAATAAAAATAAATTTATTATAAGAGCCATAACAAGAGCCATGAATGGATACTTTAAAGGCATATATTAAAAAGCTTTTAGAAAACAGAAATCCATTTGGTATTATAAATATCATATGTTTAAAAATGTAAAAGAAACATAACTATTAAGCATTCATATTCATTAAAAGCTGTGTTTACAAATATTTACATTTATGGTCAGAATAAACGGGAGTGGGCTTAGTAGAGAACTGCTCCTATTTAGTACTATTCATTAAAATCTAAAATTACTATCTAAAATTACGTATTAAAAACCTTTATGTAATAATTAACTCCAACTTCCGTTTTGTTGTACATTATAGAGTATAAATAATTTCGCCAGGTTCCCTGGAAGAATCTTTATTTTTCGCAGTTCGCTTTACCTCTTATATAATGACAATGGCAGCTCCACTGCCAGAACAACAGCGGAAACGGATGTACATATTTTCGTCTCGCTCCGACACAGTCGGTGGCTTCTAATTCGCCTGCGTGTGCCCTGTATTTGTGTTTGTATATCTGCGAGAGTATTTGTGTATCTGCACTTGTTAGCGCCGCTCGAGGAAACTCGCCGAATCCTGCCAAGTCCTGCCACTGCCACTGCCACTGCACTCGCACCCCCGAAAAAGTTATGCCCAAGTTAATAGATAATTAACCATGCAAATTGCCGCGCAACAGTTTACAGATACGGGTATCCTCAGTCATCGTCATCATCATTGGCATCGTCATCGTCATCAGTTTCAGTGTCGCTATGTCACCGGTTACATGCGTAAGCACTTTGACTGCGGCTGACTACCTGTGCCAACTCCTACCTGTGGTATCGTACACAAGGAGGAACTGGTATGGATAATATATGTCAAAGAAATATATTTTAGTCGAACAATTTTAATATGCTAAAACAATACTCTGTATTACTAATTTTCCTTTCATTGTACTTTTTGTTTGCTAATTTTTTACTGTTTTTAAGATCTAATAAATTCTTTACTTATTCGAAGAACTTTTTATCTAGCTCTCCTTAGGTAAATCTGAGCAATAATTAAAATAATTTAATATTAAAACATCCTTTTTAAAAATCTCTTCTCAAATTATCCCACTCAAAAGACAATATTTTACACACTTTTCTTTGAGTGCACTTGTGCCTTCTGCCAGGTGTCTGGCTCTGGCGTGCTCTCAAGTACAAAAGAATTAACTCTAATTACTTTGTAATGTTGATTAAGCCTGTTAGAGCGCATTAAATATGTAAACGACGTTTTGACATTTTCAGCATATTTGCCGGCGACTTTCCGAGTGGCAAAAACTATATACGCATGAGTTATGCGAAGTGGTGCTCGACTCCCGGGGTAAATACGAGCAATTTGGCAGGAATTTGGCGTCAATTAGCTGGCCGCAGAAATGTGCAAACAATTGAATTTCAATTCATTTCAAGGTATTCCAATCGCCTCACGAATGGCAATGGCAATTGGAAAGGGGGGAAAACCGAAAATGCTGAATTTAAATTCAACGATATAGCCGCCAAGCGACAGGCGGCCGACAGGGCCGACAGTCGACAACAAACAAATGCCATTGGTGTCTGGGCTGATTCAGCTTTGAGCTGGGAACTTGGAGCAGCTCGCAGCTCGCAGCTCGGAGCACGGAACTCGACCTGGCCAAGGTACCCTACCCGGGTCATAGCATAGTTTCTAAATCACTTTCTGACAGCCGTTTCGGCCCCTCCGTAAAAAAAGGAAAACAGTGGAGCGACCGAAACGAGGATAACAATCGCAACGTCAAAAAGTTGCGCACTTTTTGTAATTTTATTTTATTTCCGTTTAAATGCGTGCCTCTCCCCCTCGTTGCCACATTTCACAGTTCGGATGAGCTGGGCCGAGGTTTGGCGCGATTTTAAAGCTAAATTATAGCAACATAAATTTTTACGGTCCGCCCGCTTTCAGGAGGCGGACGGCTTCACGGAAAAGGCCAAATAAGGCGGTGTGTGCCCAGGTGCAGGACTTAATTCTCTTTACTCTACACTTGACTTTAGCGCTCTTTTTTTGACACTTGGCGGCCGTTTCAAATTTTATTTGATGCCCATTTTCATTTTTCCTCGGCCGTTCTGTGTTTTTTGTTTTCTTTTGCATATAATCAGAATAAATTACTTTGCACATTTTGCGGCACATAAATTATTTAAGACATAGTCGCATCAAAGCACAGAGAGCACATAATACAAAACGGGGATACGAATCCTCGTTCACATACGGATTTTCAGGATGTATGTAAAGTGGGGTACGAAAACTTAGTGGCATTAAAGGATGCTTGATAGGGAAGAGCCTGAAGGTTAATATTTAAGACATTAAATAAGGGGAACGTAATATGCTTCCTTTTTAATTTATTTTATTTTCGATATTTTTTTATAAGGAAATGTAAAGTTTATGAATGAATTAAATAAATAAAAAATGTCATAATTCATTTCATTATCCTCTATTACTCTTTAATACTATATTTTGAAATAAAAGGGTTGCCCGTATTCGTGGGCAGTAAAACAGAAGTGACTATCTAAATACTGGCAGGGAAACTGAAATGGAAACATAAACTGAAACCGAAAAGGAGCATGGAAAAGCAGATGTGAAAATGGGAGAGAAGGCCGAGGGGCGGTGGGGTTGGGAGACGGTCCCCCGTCAGGGGACCAAAAAAACAATGAGACGGCAAATGCCAACCGCATAGTGACAGATTTTTTTTAATTTTGCTAAAAACCTACGACTAATTCTCAAACGAGCTGACACAAATCTCGAAAAGTTTTTGCGCCAACGTTTTTGCAGAAAAGCGTCTGTCTCTCCGTCTTTCAGTCACTTTGTCTTTCTGTCACAGTGCCTATCCGGCAGCCTGTTTATCTGGGGGAATAGAGGCATATAAACATACATACATATAAACGAATATATATATATAAAAGAATATATATACTAACTGCAGCAGAAGAGTTTTGGAAGCTCAGCTGAGGAGATGAAAGCTTATGGTTTTTAGCAAATGCGAAACGGATTTTAAATTGCTTATACAAAATGTAATTAATTGAGTTACGCACACCTGGCAGAGAAAAGATAAGGAGGTCAATTAATCCTAAATATATATAAAAGTGATTTACACTTATAAATAAATAAAACTAATCAAATATAAATACACTGCCTAAAAGGATAAAACAATTATAAGTTTGGGAAATTCATTTCAATCATTTGATTGAAATGTCGAAAAAAAATATGCAAGTACATAAACAACTACCCAGCTAAATAATTTGATAATTCACAAGATTGACACCTGTTTTGTACAACTAAATTAATCATATGAAGAGTTAAGTCCACAGTTCTCTATTTGCATGACTCTTTTTCGCATAATTAATTCATTAGAATGTTTTTACTTTTATATTTGTGTTGTTGTGCCCCAAAAAACAGACCAGGGGAATTTCATTGTTGACCTTAACTGCTTTCTACAATTAGTTTAAAACCAGAAACGAGCTCACATTTTGTGTTTTAACCAAAAAAAAAAAAAATATAACTCCCATTGCGCATAAACCAACACGTTGTGTGTGTGTTTAAGATCTGTCAGTGTGTTTATGTGCCAGCGTGGGTGTTTGTGTGTTGATTTAGACAGTTTTATAAACCCAAAGCAAACTGACTGTGACAACGTTGCGTATACGCAGCGTAAAGCGTTCTCCTGAGGCAGCTGCAGCAACAGAAAAGTATTTACCACTCGAGATACATTTCACAAGGGGAAGTTCAGAAAGACGGAAGGAAGCGAGAGTGAGTCCGACATTCCTCGAAATATTCGTCAAAACCATAACTCAAAATGTTACAATAGAAACAAAAAAAAAACCCTCAAAAACAACAGTTTGCCCGTTCCAACAGTCCCCCAATTTCCTAATTACTTAACTTCCAATGCATTCCTCTAAGAATCAATATAAACTGCTAAAGCAAGTGCCCAAAAGCACCAAAGGCAGCCAGGAGATCTCTGAGCTACGTCAACTTATTGTGGAGTTGATGAGGCCAAAACTAGCTCAACTTCAACAGATCCTACACATCCGCATAGTGCCGGCCACTCGAGATTATTACGACGACGAGATCGATGACTGGTGGCCAGATTATAAGGTATTCTCTGACGCCCATGCCATCAGCGATATAAATGTGAGTACTAATAATTAATACAAAATATATAGATCAAGATTAATTATTAATTAATTAATCATGCACTGCTTCAAGGGTTTCCTGATCCTAACCCAGGATTCCTTAAAGGGCGTGCCAGAGGATTTGAAATCGATCCGTAAAAAGCTCGACTATGCCTATTTAGCAGCAAAGCCGGAAAACGTAAAGCATAAAACTAAACAATACCGCCTGGTGGAGGAACTGATTGAAGACCTGATCAACTTCGTAACCAACTTTAGTCGCCTGTGCACTAGGATCTTCGAAGACCGCCGGAGCCTCCATGACATGGCAGCCCAAACTCTGGACACCGGTGACAGGATCAAGGTGAAGATCTTCGACGAACGTACGTTCGTGCAGTTTCAATCGCGAATCTCTAGTCTGAGGAACTACATCCGAGACTTCTGTGCCCTTTTTGATGTTCCTGTGGAAGCCGAGAAGAAAGCCGCCGTGACCAAGCTCCGCAAGAGTCCACTTCAATCGGGAGCCGAAGATAAGACCCAGGGCTAAGCCGGTCCGATCAGGAAGTCATCTACTCGCTTATTCCCAAGTCAGAGCTTGCAACATTTTCTTTGTTCCTTGGGCTTGTTAAAGGCACAGATACATGGCTCCGCCGGCGATGTGGCAGTAATAGAGTGTTCGCCTCCAGTGTATTGGAGTATCTGGGAAAGCTTTTTATGCTTCAAAGTCAATATAGTAGTGTGCCATGTACAGAGCGCACAGTTTTAAAACGGTAAGTATGCCTTTCAGTTACGTGGTCGTGTGTGGTGACACACTTACCCCTCCGCCGCCCAGTCAGGGGTGGATAGGGATACGGATCCGCCCCAAGTCAGCCACCCACCCAACAACCAACGGCCCCTTGTCAATGGGCTGTTAGTTGCTCCGAGCACAGACGCCATTCAAGCGGAAATGCAGCACCGAAAGCCGGCTATAAGGTACACTGAGGAAAATATTTTTAAAAATTTTAATTTTGAAATTAACTGTGACGAAATATAGGAACTTTTAATAGTCTAAATAAATTTTATTGAAAGAATTCACCTTGCAGTCCACTTTGCACTTTTGAATTCTAATTGAGTTCGTACTTCTTACATTTACTTAATAAAAATATTAAGATTTATTAAACAATATTTTCTTTATTATAACCCAAATTTTTCTTCTCTGTAAGCGAGCAACGGGCACACGGCAACGAAAAAAGAGCCAGAACCGGAGAGCCAGAGGCAGAAACCTCCATGTGAAGTGTGTCATCAGTTTAAGGTTTTTGTGGGCAGCTCTCACACACTTGCACGCCGGCGGGAACCCACACCCCCTCACACACACACAGAGTGAGAGGACGACGATACGGAAACCCACTCTCGAGACCACGCCAGCCCGTATTTTCATAATAAACAAATGGGTTGTATGGTTGGTTGGCTTAACTTTCGGGCTGCCAGCAAGTCGCAAGATAGCAGATAGCGACAGCCACCGCTCCGTATTTGTTAGCACAAATCAGTGCTATTTATATTGCGGCAGTGGAAAGGTATATCCTCGGTATATCCAGCCACATATCTTCAGCCAGGAGACCGGAGCATGAAGCCCCGATCCCCAGCCCTGTCGTACCGAATGCGACCCCTGGGGCATCGAAGTGCGTGGCGGTTGTCAACACGCTTGCCAACTGCAAGCCCTCGGCTGACTCCGAGGGCTGCACTGCATCCAATTTGCAGAGCAGCGGGAAAAGTGCCGCGCACTCAGCTGCAGATGCATCCGTGCTGAAAAGTCGCGGAATTAACAGGCTGCTTATCAACATCTGCACTGAGAATACAAATTGGGTACAAATTTGCTTCAGATCTTGGGGAAATATTTTTAAGAAATAAATTGGTTAAGATCTAGGAGTGCGCATTCTGCAGTGACTTGTTTAAGAATAAAGAAAATGTATTAACTGTTTCACCTACTTTATTTGTTCCCATACTTTAACCTTATAAGTAAAGAAATACATAGATTTTGTAAATAAAGTATGGTTTATTTGGGAACCTTTAATTTTCAAAGCTAAGAATATATTTCTCCCTTCCATAGTTGCAACCAAAGGGGAAAGACATCTGCTGCAGGTTGTCAATGCAACAAGTTCAGAGAACGAAACTTTGTTGTGCCTACTATCTCACTGACGAAACCGCACAAGTCGAGGAAAGTTTCGCTATCTATGCCATCGAAAATGCGACTTTCCACCGTCCTCGAACTCGAACTTCTGGCGCAGCACAATAATAAATTTATTACGGACGCTTGGCGGGGCGTGTCGACATCGTCATCGACTTTCGAGTTCAGCGTTGCCTCCAAACTCCATAGTTTTACGGCTTCAGGGCTCCGCGGCTCCTGGATTCCTTGGGTGCGTGCAAGTCGCTTCCATTTGCCTGCTAACCCGTAGTTATAGTGGCATGCTGCGCTTTAATAAAATATTATCATAAACGTAACGGAAGCTAGTTTTTCATATGCTTATTCCCAGCCCGTGGAAGAAGCTTTCACAAATATCCGTATCCGCCGTATGTTTGCTCTGGCAGTGTTTCCCTTTGCTGGATAGCAAGGGGGTAATATGTTTTCATAAATCAAATGCACGGAGCGTTGCTCAATATTTAATGTTTTGCCTTTCGGAATTTATACACATCAGGAATGTGCATATGGGGATTAGATTTGAAATTTCCTGAGCATGACACTCATGAATATGGGAATCGTCCTCAGTTCTCGGGTCTCTCTTTATTTTGTGTGAGAGACAATTTTCCGGCAATTTACTTGGGAGGAATTGCTGCCATTTAGGAACTGTCTTTAAGATGTTAAAGATAGTTGAGTACTTGGGAAATTTAATTTGGAAAAACATTTGCTGAACTTTGGACTTATTTTCAGGGAAACTAAGATTCGTTTCCTTGCATTTTGCACAGTATTTGGTTAGTGGGTTAGCTGGGAAACTTTGCTGCTTCTGAGGCACTCGGATATTTTCATTATTTATTGCCAGCCACGAATGCACTCACACACACACACGTGTGGGGAAATCTAAGGGAATGCTTTTCCGGTAGTTTTTTATTGCTCAATCGAGACGTAGATGCCCGGTGTGGGTAGTGAGTTAATGCTAATGGCTGGCTACTTTGTTTCTACTCTATTTTACCAGGAAAGTCGATTCGGAGTAAGTGTGGGCTTTCCCTTATTAATTGGAATTGCGCAGCAAATAAATGACATCCGACGACAGACAGACAGGCGCTAGCACACAATGCTTGGCAGCTCATAAATGTCCAAACGACTTTCGACTCAACGAATCGCTAAATGCATTAACTATAATTGGCTTTTCGACTAATTTCGCTTTTGGGGTAATTAGGCGCTAATGAAACCTAATAGACCTTCCTCAACAGCCAGCCACACATCGCGACCGCGGGAGTTTCGGGGAATCAGTGAATAAGCCAACTGCCTCTGGCTGTGGATAACCACCTCGTATTAGGCAAGGACAAATTGCCTGTCAATCTACGAGTAATTTTTATAAATTTCCAATTGTTCGGCAGCCGCGCTTTCCTTTCTTTCCTTGCCGACTTACCGATTTCCACTTTCTACACCCACCTTCCCCCAGGATCGTAATTAACAGCGCCAAGGAAACTAGGAAAATAGCGACAACAACCACAGCGCCGAGGAGCTTTTGTAATATAAGCCCCTGCTAATGAACCCATTGCCTGTGTCAGAGGAGGGAGGAATGGCGGTGGGAGGTGCCAGGTGAGACAGGTGAGACAGCCCATGCAGAAACGGCTTTATTAACGAAACGGCTTCACCCCAGGCCCGTCGTTGCTTCTCCCGTTTTTAGATTTTTATTGCTAAACTTTGTTTCTTTGGTTGTTGGGCTCGTTTTCTTTTTCCCATTCACCACATACATTTGACAAGGCACTGAGAGAAAATATGGAATATTATATTTAACACAAAAGTATACATATATATCGACCTGCCAATTAAAGTTTCCCTCTTTGTTTATTTATATTTTACATACATTTACAGACTCCAATAATATCATTTCTAACAAAATTACCAGAAATTCAATTAACTTCTGTAGTATAGTATATTCTTTACTTAACTTCTTAGTTCAAAGTATTTTTCCCTCTGCACTCAAATGGAAATGAATGGAAAAATAGAGCTTGTCCCGGGACTGGGTTTCTATATCGAAGTCAGCCCGTTAACGCTTGTCGACATTCACTTCGCCCGTTCTCATGCGACACTTTGAATGTTTTAAATGGTTTTTTATTGCCTCGCCCCTCGCCATTTGCTTGCTTTTCTCACTCTTTACGCCTTTCTCCTGCCTGTATCCTTGTTGTCGCCCTCGTCCCGTTTCGCTGCTGCATAAAATTAGTTTAATCACTGTTTTCAGAGTCCGAACGGGGGGTGGGCAGGGCAGGTGAGAGCGAGCCAAACCCATAAGTAAGCGTAAATAATGTCAAAGCAGTGCAACTACGGGGAAGGACATCCCGGCCCAGCCCAGAACCTACCCGCCTGACACCACGCACCTCCCGTCGCCATCGCCATCGCCATCGCCTTCGCCGTCCTGCGGGTGTCAATAGAAACATTAACTGGGCGTGCTGACAAAATTAGCACAACAATTATGCAGGTATTAGTCGAAGTTTGCTCGTATTGTGGGGTCCCGATTGGTAGGTTCTTTGGGGCCGGTCCTTCGGGGCGGAAACAACGGAGGAGAAGCGTTTGACACGAAAGAAGCGATTGTATTAACAGGGGAACAGGAGCCTTTGCTCTTTTTTTCAGTTGGGACTTTTGAAGGGTCGACCATTATTTGTTTAAATTATAACGAACTTGTACAACTTCCCAGGGAAATGAACTTGTAACTACGCAGTCTATAATTTAAATATATTTCTATGTTACAGAGAAAGAAAGATACAAGTTTGTAAGAGAGTAAGTAAATCACTGAGAAATAATTAAATAATCTGTTTTAAGGTTATCTTATTTCCCAAAATAATTAAGCTTATATGAGTTTTTATACCATGTACCGTAGGTACAAAGGTATATTAATTTCGTGCAAATGTATGTAACACGCAGAAGGAAGCATTTCCGACCCCATAAAGTATATATATTCTTGATCAGCATCAACAGCCAAGTCGATCTAGCCATGTCTGTCTGTCCGTCTGTCCGTCTGTCCGTCTGTCCGTCTGTGTAAACGCCTAGATCTCAGCAACTATAAGAGCTAGAGTCACCAAATTNGCAGATCAAGTTTGTTTCAGATTTAAAAATTTCCCTCCCACTCCCCCGCAAATCAATAAAATCAATAAATCAATAAATCAATAAACGCCTAGATCTTAGCAACTATAAGAGCTAGAGTCACCAAATTCGGTATGTAGGTCGGAATGTTTTGCACGCAGATCAAGTTTGTTTCAGATTTAAAAATTTCCCTCCCACTCCCCCGCAAATCAATAAAAACGTTTTGCAGCCGCAAATCTTACCATATATCTTTCTTTTTGTGCATAGGCATGCAAATGTAGAACATGTATCAATACCGAAAATCTGGTAAAGATCGGATGAAAAACACAAAAGTTATTTACTTATCCAGTGTGTTATCTATTTGGCAGCTAGCAACAGGTGCATCCCAAAAACAACAACAAAACTGATGAGCGCAAGAAACTAACTCCCGTGCGCAAAAAAGAGAGGAGGGGTTATCTCTGTCTCTGTCTTGCACACGCAAGTGCATGAGATGGTGGTGGTTTTGCAAAGAGCGAGTTTGTTTACATTTCTCTAATAGGCAAAAGTCGCAATAGGCAAAAGCGGCGATATATTTTGGTACATGGTTTATAACAGTCGTTCACGAACGACTGTAGCTTTCTCACTTGTTTCTGTTAATATAATTATTAAAGTTTTTTTTTCCAAATTTTAAAAGTTCCTACTGATACGTATATCAGGCAATTCTTAATAAATTCTTCTTTCTCTAAAAAAAAAACTGAGTAAACAAGCAAAGTCCATTAAACCGATGGGGCCAGAAAATAAAACTCTTTGATAGAATATCATCTAGCATTTTAGACAACAAAACCATTCCACCCATTCACCGAATGGATTTCGCAAAAAAAATCGCAAAAAATCGTATTGCGTATACGCCACGTTGGACAATAACGAAAAGCAAAAAAACTTAACCCCACAGCTCGTTACGGGACAGGTGAGCGGACCCGTGTCAGGTTTATCAATTTATCTTGTGACCGAGCGTCGGCAACAAAATGCTTATAATGTGCTCTAATAATTGCAATGGCTTTTTATTTATACGCTCCGCAAACAGCAGCAGAGGTCTCTCCTCACCTGGGGGTCGACACAGGTAACGGGAGGCAGGTGCGCTCGGCCAGAGCGAAATGTGCTGTTGTCATGAAACATTTGTCACAATAAACTTTATTTGTTTTCGTGTAATGCAGGGAATGTGTCCACAGGAAGAAATCCAAATGTGAGCTTCAAGGATTTTCACGTTTGAGTTGCAACTAATTCATTGCTAAAGGTTGTTTTTAATAGGGTATATTTTTAGACCATTTCAATATATTTTAAAGTACACAGTTTATAATTAGGTGTTGGATTTATGTTTCAATAAAAAGATTATCCAGCCTTTTTTCTTTTCTGTGTACATCCTCGCATGCTTTATTTGCTCTTCGCTCCCTGTGACTGCGAGGATGTTTGCCAGTTTGTGTTTAAAAGTTTCCCTAACTTGTTGTGGGTGCTGGCTGTTAGTTCTCGGTGTGTGTGCTCGGTGTGTTTGGTATGTATGTGCGTGTTGGAAGCGCATAAGCCGCGATACGGCCGTAGCCAGGACCCATCAAGTGACCCTTCTCTCGCAATCTGTACACTGGCGGAGCCAAAGCAATCCCAGCCCTGGAATTCGCCTCGCTGCGGTGACATTTGTTTGCATTTAAAGGGGCAGGCCGGCAGGATGTCAAGCATTTAGCATTACACATTACACACTCCCATTACACAGTTCGTAATGTTCAGCGGGGTCGGGAAAAAGGCAAGCGCCGCCAGACACGTGTTGATTATGATTATAATTAATTGGCTAGTTCTTTTTAATTAGTCTGAAATGCCATTCGGTTTAAACGCAACCCGAAAACTTGTTGCGGTCAAGGGAGGTGGGGAGGGGGATTTTAGCTTGGGTTTGTTACCTGAATCCTAGCTGCCACCCGCTCGCCGTTGTAGCGGTTGGGATTGAACCATCCTTTCGTGGAGCCCGTCACAAGGACGATGCCGACGAGGAAGAACAGAATCAGCGCGGTAATCACGAGCTTGGCACGCGTCGATATAACCATTGCCATTTTGTACGATATTTACACGTCCCGACACCGACACCGATTCGATATACAACACTTGTGCCACTACGAAATCAACGCGAACGGAGAAACGAAAAACCGACGACGACGAATCGAATTGCCTGAAAGAAAATGCATGAATTGGAATATTAATTAGCTGTGGGTGGGTATATTGCTTTGCCACCGTCGCTCAAATGGTTTGGATTTGGGTCTTGGTTCGATCAGGGTTCGTTTTCGCTGGTCACAGTGCTGAGAAAGGTACTATATTTGGGGTACAATTATTTTTATAACCTCACTTGGTGGCTTTTAATGGTAACATGGGTTCCATAAATCAAACACGTTAGGAAGGAGATATTTTTAATTAAAAGTAATTAAAAGGAAAAGTCATGTCAATAACAAACTCACTTTAGCTGACACCTTAGATTAGACATTACTTTAGCTTCCGGTTCTGACTTTCTTTCTGATTTCTTTAGGAAGTGTAAGTTAAAGGGACAATGGGTACCTAGTGCTGGGCACAACTAGCCATATCCTTCGCATCTCAGATTATTGAGATGTCGGCAAGTGTATTTGACCCGGCTGGACTTTGGCTTAGGGATATTGCTGGCTGTGATGCTGATGCCTAATGGCTTTTGTGGCCCAGTATTAACCTTGCGAACTCTCCTCCTTGCCTTGGCGCAAGATGTTTGCCCGGAGGAAGGAAGGTGCTTGCCACCGCCACAAAGCGTTTTTGTTCACATGCCACAAGCACTCACACATGTATCGTAAGGAGCTGGCTCTCACGCATAAACACACACACACACAAACACACGCCCCTTAACAGGCACTCGACCAAGGACCCCCGACCCTCACGCTCACTTCCTGTAAACGCTACAAATGTAATACGTTTTATTTAATTCTGCTTCCCGTTTTTTCTTTTTTTTTTCTTCGCCTTCCACCCGTCGCTTGTCAGCATTTTCTCACTGATTTGCGGCGCCAAGGGTGGCGGCTGAAAAATATGGCCCAAAGCGTGGAAAGGGCTTGTTGACACCCTAGAAAAATGGGGACTTTGTGGGAAGCTTATACCTTTAATACACTTAAATAAAATGGGCTTAAAATCATTAAATTTCTAAAACTAAAGAATTTTAAGATGCCAATAAAATACCCTATATTTCCTAAAATAATTTCCTTTTTAAATTCTTAATTTTACAATCCTGATCCCCTATTTTTTTGTATACAACCAATTAAATTTCCAACTTAAACCCCTTTTAATTCCGCATGTCAGGGGGTAGCACTGAAAGTAAACTTTTTGAAAAGTTAAGCTGCCAACAAGTTTATTTGGAAAAAATATTGAATTATAGCAACGTCAAAGGCATGGAATGAAGGCAGTTCTGAAAATTGGTCACATGTTCGCAAGATGTCTTGCTCCAGGACCTCTTAACTCTCCAGGATTTTCTTTTTTTTTTTTTTTGGCAACCGCATAAAGGCATAAGCCGAATGTTTCGCAGCGGGTTATGAGCGTGTCCTTGAGCCAGTGCACCCTCGAAAAAATGAAAGTAAAATAAAAATAAAAATAAAAAGCGAGCAGCAACTTTTGCCAACCTACATAATTGCGGGAAAAGTTGGCCCAACGCACACACTCTCACTCGCACTCACACCCTCCGAGAGAGATACACCCACACAACAACAACTTATTACGGGCCTAAGAGTTGGCTCACAAAAGTATGCTACCTACAGCTACCTACAGCTACAGCCAGCGCATAATTACGATAATCGTGTCAGTCTGGAGCCACCACCAGCGTCCATGCGCTCACCTTAAGTCTTTAACACGCGGCCACGCCCACGCCCCCAAGAATACCGGCAACACGCCCTCTATTCAGGCCTGCCTTGGGGCACACTTCAGGGGGAAAAGGGGGCCCAAAAAACCAACCAGTTATTGAGTCAACGAGTCGGCGGCGGCGTAACACAAACTTTTTGTGTGCCCCCCAAAAGTGGAAGTGGAAGCCAAAAAGAAACTTTTTTTATGCCAAGTCAAGCGACTGGCCCACACCTCGGAATCCCACCATTCACCTCCTGCCTCCTGTTAACTTGGCATTCTTCACGCGGCATTAAAATTCTGCGACTGCAGGCACACAAGCCGAGTTTAAGCTTAAAGTTTGACGCGGTTCAAGTTTTCTAATGAAATTACCATCTCCTTTGGTCCTCGGTCCTACTTTTAATGAAAAGGGGCAAGCTTGCTGCCGTTGCTGCTCCTTAAACAGGACGAAAAAGAAAACGCACACAAAAAAGGACAGTGGAGTGCGATAAGAAGGAAATTTCATATCTCTTACCAAATTAAGTACACAGAAATGAGTAACGACTTTTCAAGTTGTCATGGTGGCCAAAAAGTTAAATCCAGCCAGGGGAAAAAGAAAGTTTGCAAAGGGGGAATATAGTTGGGGGAGAAACCTTTTTCGGACATTAGCGCCTAATGAAGATAATGGGGCGACATATTTAAAAAGGGTTCTTCCTCACCAACGCCCAAAAACCAAAAGGTTTATGCCAACTCATCTCGAAAGTGTGTGTGCACAGAAAATAAAAACGTATACATTTTTTAAGAAGGAGTTATTTCATATTTCTCGGTAAACCAAATTCTAATTTAAATTAAGGATGAGGATAAGAACTGGCTAATAATATGGAAATAGTTTTTTAATGAAGTAACCTACTATTTTCCCTCCCCAGTTTTTTTAAGTGTCTGGTTTTTTTGGGTTTCCTGTCCTGGTTTTCCGTTTGACATGTAATTTTTAATAAGCACCGTTTTCCGCACAAACTTCCCATTTTCTGTGGGCCTTTGTGTGCAGTTATCAGTGACAAGGTCGGGACGGGGGAATGTGTCACACATGAATCCTTAATATGAAGGCGGAACAAAACAAAACGTCACTGGAAGAAATGTCTAATGTGTAACCTCAGGCTTCTGTGACTTCTGTGAGCGTTTGATCGATAAGCAGAAACGGCCTGACAGCTCCTCCTTCGTCGCCTCCAGCTCCTGCAACCCATGTTATCCCCGCTCACAGGACACCATATAGGGGCTGCGCTGGTGGGAACGGGGACGCGTGTTCCCAATGATTAAAACGCGCTCATGAAGTCTCAGCTTAATTAATAACAACCCAAATAATCGGGCGCACACGGATGAGGGATACGGGTCCTGGGGAATGGAATGTGGGGCGTTGCTATCAGCTCGTATAATTAAAGTCAAAAATTTGCATAATTTATGTTTATTGGTGACGCCCCATTGGTTGGTATGGATTTCCGCCTCTCGCCTCTTGCCTCTAGCCTTGGGGTAGCCATAAAATTACAAAATAATCATAGTTTGTCGTTATACCCTCCCCCATACTCCGGTGCCATCAAAGACATTTCCGTTCAGTTCGCATTTTTGTAAGGGTTTTATGTGGTCGCCAGAGCCTCAGCAGACCACCCGACCCACCAGACCCACCAACGTTCATAAAATAGGCACCGAATATGTACGACTTTAACGACCTGCAGCTCTAGACGTAATAAAAAATCCATTTATGGGAATAAATACAAAAGGTACCATACATGTGTTCGGGTTTTTGGATAAAAAAGAACTCATGGCCATTCTTCAAGCAGAAATAAATGCGGTAAATGAGTACTGAAAAGGGGATAAATATCGTAAAAGTGTAATCAAAGTCAATGAATTCGACTATAATTTATTTATTAGAAATTTCGGAAGCCAATCTATGAAGCATGGAAAATAAAACATATTTAGACCTATTTCCAAATTAAATTCTGTATGAATTATACTTTGTTTTTGACATTTTTAAAACAGATTTTGAATAGAAATAATTATATTTACTGAATACTTTTCTCTTCACAAATAAGAAACCAAAAGGAAATTACTTTTCTTTAAAATATTCTGACATTTTTGTTCACGATTTTCTATAAATTCTAATATAAAATCCTGCTACACAATATTTTAAAATAAAGACCAGCAACATTTGGCTTAGCCCAAGAACTTGGCTTTTCCGAGAATGCCAAAAACAATGACCATATTTTCAATGAAAACATCAAAGCAATTATTTTTTAAACCAAGCTCCTTTGTATATGTATGTGTTTTTTCCACATGCAGCATATTGACCTACTATGAACTAACAAAACAATATAAACTGGTCAATTTCATGCGAGCCAACGTATGGTTTTGATGGCCAGGACATGAGTGAGTGTTTAGTCGAAAACTAATTTCCAACACAATCGAGTGGGAGTTGGCCCTGATATGTAAATAAACGCTACAAATTGAATTTCGAAATTGTGTCGGCATAATGGCCTGTAATATTGCATTATGATGATAAATTGATAAATTTACGAATCAAAATTACATATTACGGGGAATGTTGAAAGTCAACGCTGCGAACAACAAAAACAAAGCAATCAGACTGTGATATTTTAATGCATATTAGCCAAACACACACACGCTCACACACACATATGCACATCCGGGCCAGAGATGTCGGTGCATGAATATTCATGATCACTTAGGCCGAAAGAACTGCAGAGGAAAGTTTGTTTTGTAATTGAAATTTTCTGTGGACTGCGCTGAGAGGTCATCATGTGCAATTAAATGCTAGTGAAATGGCCAAGGACTAAAGTTAAAGTTTAAGCCGTGATACCTTTTAGTCGACCATCTGGTCTTCTAAAGAGTTAACTTTCGCTTTATGCTCACTAGGCCGCGCTGGGCCCTTTGTTTGATCCACCCCTGACGCCCATTAAAATCCAGACCGCGGCAGCCATCGCTTGCCAGCGTTTTTATTTAATAAATAAAACGTATTTTCCTTTGCCTTTCGGCCATATGCGAAGAACGCGCCGAACGCTGAACGCCGAACTGGCGAAGGCAAAGACAAAAGGCGGGCGGCCAGCCCACAGTATTATAAATGTATACATATTACGCATACGCCCTGTGCTGCTTTAATATGCATATGCAGGAGCGATGGGTGGGAAGTTGGGCGAATGGGAAGTGGAACGAGTGTGACGAGTGGGAAATGGAAATGGTGGCTGGGATATGAGGAAAAAGGCCAACTCTGTCTGTGGTTAGTGACGCGTCGGGTGAAAACAGTTTTCGCTGGCGCTTTAATGAGTTTGCCATTGATTTAGGCGCGCCAGCCAATCCGAGGGGCCCTCCATATCCTGGTCATACAGCCAGGACTATGGGCTTTGACCCGGGCCAGCTTGTCATAATTTATGCGCGAACCGTGTTCAATTTGATGGGCGACATTCCAAACCATTTGTGTGCGAGGGGCCCTTATTCCATCCGGCCAAATTTACCTTCAAGCCAACGAACAACGCACTGGGATCTCACTAGTCAGTCACTTTAAATTATGGGATTTGCGATATGCGGGATATGCAACGTAATACGTTTAAGGGTTAAACTGGGTTTATGCACGCGCGCGGGGCGAAAATATTGAATATGTTGACAAAAATCACAGATAATTTAATTGCAAATACTTTGCTTTATTTATAGGTATGAGTTTTGCTTTTAAAATTTATTGTAATTGTGAATTATGTATGCGATTTATTCGGGCTCATTTGTAATTACAAATGACAGCACATGTTATGTGCCTTCGGTTTCTCTTTATTGTACTTTTCGCTATTTAATTTAATTTTTTATTTATCGTTTAACCGCCGCTCGTTCGGTGTGTTTCTTAGCTTTGACGTCGTGCTGTGCAATTAATTTACTTTTTCACACCACATGCACTTTGGCATTGTGCAATTGATTGATTTCCATTCGAACAAGCTCGCAGAGTGCAGATTTTTTTGTGTGTTTGTCTGGTGGGAGTTGGACAGTGGCTGTGCCTGGGTTTAGTTTGCCTTCTCCTCCACTTTAGAGCTGAGTTCCTGACGGATTTCACGCGAAAACAACCACGACGACGACGCGATATAACAATTGCAATTGGTATAACAAGGGTAACGGTAATTGCTAGTCTAACATCTGGCGTTGATATCCTTAGGGACTGTCTCCCATTCACGATATGTGCGTTCTTTACTGATATGATCGATTGCCAGGATATACTTCTCGGGGAGAACACTTGTGCGGCAGCTTGGGATTGCGGATTCAGTTCAGGAGTTCAGCGATCGAATTTTCAAACGCTTGCGCGGCCTCTCCTTCATCTTTGGTCGCATAATTGAATTTTAATTGACTCGATTCCGGGCCAGTCACTTAGGTTCACTTAGGCGAGCATATTTCATTCGGCCAAATAAATCACTTTCATTTTTTGCGGCTAAGCCAGCACAAGGGCTTCATTTGCAGTGGTTTTCGCTGCTGTAGTAGCCGTAGTCGTATGCGTTGTAGTGCCACTCACGACGTCCGGAAGGCAGCAGGACGAAGACGAGCAGGACGAAGACGAAGACCAGGACGAGGACGTGGCAGAGTGCCTAGACGTGGAACGACCGCACGGCGGCAACGAGAAGTTCATCTTAGACCCGGCCGAGTGGCCATCTGAACTGCTGGGAAACGCGAACGCAACTGAAAAGGTAAACGCACTCGCCGCCCAAGGAGCCCCATCAAATCACAGCAATCTGTTCGGGCCACAGACAACACGGGCTGCCTCGTGCCGCCTCGGTTAGCTCGGCCGTTCGGCTGCTGAATCCCGCCGAGCGCTGAATTTCCAGAGAGCGTTCAGAATGAGTGAGTGCCCACAGCGCGTATACGCAATGTTCTCACTTTGACTCAGCCCGCATGGCCCCTGAGCGCTCTTTGAGTTTGAGTTCACCGCTTGAGTGCAGCCAGTTGAGTGGAAAATACACGAAGGGGGTTGCAAGGCCGATGGGTGACTGCCAATTTCCACCACCAGATGGCCAAGTGGCGCCACTTAAGGGTGGCTAGCAGGCTACCCAAAGAGTGAAGTGGTGAAAAGCTCTCAGGCTGCGCTGAAAGGCATTGCGCAAAGAAAAGATACTTAGAACTAAGAACGTTTAAAACTCAATCTGGTATTTGTATATAAATAAAGAAGACCTCTTGGAATAAGATCAAGTTTCAGTACATTTTTTACTTTAGATGATTTCTCAATGGAACAATTGAACCCCCACCCTCATTGATAATTAAAAGCCTCTTCAATTGCAATAAGATCTTGGGCAACTCACAGAAATCTCGCTGTACTCGCTGGCGTTTCGAAAATTATTCCCTTTGCAATTATAGTAAATAGATAAATAGATCAAAGTAAAACATCAAATTGGCCGCCGTCAGAACTTACCTCAAACTTGCCGCCAACAATGGAACCAGCCTGGCCAATATAGAGCGTGGAGGCAGAGTCAAAGACCAATTCGATGGGTTCTCTAACCACTGGCGTGGCATTGCGCAGCTCGCAATCGTAGTAGAATGACACCTTGTCGCTGAGCACCTGCAGGGCGATCGAGTTCCACTTGTCCGGCACATGAGCCACACTGAAGCTGGCCAACTTCCGGCCAATGCTTTGGTCCGCCTGCGTATAGACCAGCGATACGTTGTAGCTGTTCTTCACCACAGGCGACAGGTGCACGCCCAGCTGAACGGTTGTATCTAGCGGCGTGACTACACTGAAAAGGTAGCCGCCCTTCAGGGAGCTCTGCCGGAAAGTGATCAGGATGGCGAATTCGTACAGTTTCTCGGGCAGGAGCATACGGTACGGAGACTTCACGTCCGCCGTCTGCAGGAACCGGAAGGCCGGAAAGCCATCCTCCGCCTCCCCGAACTCGATGCCCGCAAATTGGTTGTTGTTCATGATGTCCGTTAGCGTGTACTCTGCCATGGCATCTGCAAGAGAGTTCGCTTTACATATACAGATACTATACAAAAATAAAATGTTTGATGACAACAGATTGTTCAATAGTTCAAATGAGTAGAATCCGAAAAATTATTCAAATCGGTTCAGTATCTTAGAAGTTACACGTGTTTAAAGTTGAACCTTTTTTGGGTTGCAAAAAATGCATGTAGTATTTTAGAAAAATTCAGACTTTGCGGTCGATTTTTAGGTAAAATATGTAAACGACCGGCATGGTTATGGTCTCTATCGAAAGGGTCATCAAATCTCGGTAAAATGCAAGGTAGAATAAGATTATAATATTTTTTGCACGTGCATACCTCTTTTACCGAAGGTAGGATTTTGATTTACGCATTTTTGCTCATTTTTGACAAAATTGAATGTGCAGGTGCTTTTGTGCTCTAACGAAAGTATCTGAACTTCCAATTAATTTATAATTACATATGTAATATTAATAAATAAAATAAATCAATAATATTAATAAATATAATTTTAAAAAAAATATTATATTGTGTCATATTGATTTTAAATTACACAATAGGCTTCTCTGTAATTTACAGAGGTAAGAGTAGGCGTGCCCAAAATCATCAAACATTTTATTTTTTAATTAGTGGTCTATAAATATAAGGTACGTCAAGTTTCCTAACTTCATAACTTGATTTTTTTTTTCCAAAAAATTGGGCATTTTGCCAATGTGCTTTGTAAGGACACTTAATGATTTGAAATGAATATATAATGATTAAATAATCTTCAAAAATATTAAATGATGTAAAATTGAATGATTATTTTGAACAAAAAGAGCATAAATGATTGAAAATTGGTCAAAAGGAATGAAATGAATTATAAAAAAAAAATTGTTTGTCTTAAAAATATATACATTTGTGTTATTAATGTTAATGTTGTTAATGAACCAAATTGTCATTTTCAGAGAAGAAAAAACGAAAATTTGTTTTCAAAATTTGAGAAAAATTAAGACAACTGCCTCAAAAAACATGAATTTTCGAGTATTAAATTTATTATAAAACAAGAAAGGAAGCTAACTTCGGCATGCCGAAGTTTAAATACCCTTGCAGTAAGTAAGAAGAAGAAGAAAAATCTTCTGACTTTTTCGTTTTCTCGGGTACTGACATAAGGTAAATGTTGCGAAAGAAAAATGTTGCGAACGAGAAATGTTGCGAGCGAAAAATGTTGCTAACGAATTTAATGAATTTATATATATATTCCTATGGCTGCTATATGATATAGTGGTCCGATTTGAATAAAATTAAAACCGAAATTCTGGAATAATACAACATGTCTATGTCTCAAATTTTATGAAAATATGTGAAAAATTGGCTTAGTTAGATTTTTTCATCATTATTTTCTGATCGGTCCTATGACAGCTATATGATATAGTTGTCCGATTTTGATCAAATTAAAACCGAAATTCAAGAATAATACAAAATGGCCATATCTCAAATTTTATTCAAATATTGTAAAAATTGGCTAAGTTATAATTTTTTTCATTAAAATTTACCGATCTTTCCTATATAGCTATATGTATATAGCAGTGAGAGCATATAGGAGCATATCTGCAAAGTTTCATCCAGATAGCTTTAAAACTGAGGGACTAGTTTGCGTAGAAACGGACAGACGGACAGACGGACAGACGGACCGACGGACAGACGGACAGACGGACATGGCTAGATCGACTCGGCTGTTGATGCTGATCAAGAATATATATACTTTATAGGGTCGGAGATGTCTCCTTCACTGCGTTGCAAACTTCTGACTAAAATTATAATACCCTGCCAGGGTATAAAAATACTAAAATTACTTTTTATATAAAAAAATAAATTATTAAAACATCTCAACTTGTTCAAGAGTAATGATTTTTGAAAGGCAAAGTATATTTCCGTCGACTGTGCGTAGTGTAGTGGTCTTTATTGCAGTTGGAAATCCCCTACACTAGACTACACTTTTAGCTTGGCAGAGATGAAAATTTAGGAGCCTAAAAGTACGCGCTATATTCAATTTATTCAGATTTAAAATAAATACAGAAATCCATGCCAGTTTTATAAAAACATATACATAGGTATGAATTTATATATTAAATGAAACCCACCTTTAATGGACTGTCCTATAAGTTCAAAGGAACCCAGGACTGGAGCCAGCAGCGCACTCATCAAAACCAATATCAACATTAGTAGACGCATATTGACCACAGCCGGAATGCTGAAATGAAAAGAAGATAAACAAGAGGTCAGAATTTATTCAAAGTTATTCGATTGAAGAGGAACTTCCGTTTCAATCTGTAATCAATACACAAATGTGGCCAGTTCAAATTATGCCCACAAACAGTTCCACTCAAACGGACACTTGTGCGTGGAAATAAACCGACCGCAGACCAGACACTTTATGCGCCGCCCGCAATTATTGGCCCGGCCTGAATGTATTGGTAACACGAGTCGCACACTTGGCCGCTGCTGAAATTATATGCAGGCAGTCGGCATAGCGTCCCCCGGCTCGCTTTTTGGCCCACTTGGCGGGGGCAGTGTTTGGTAATTACCCCTTCAGTCCCCAGCCAACCGCAGGCCCTTGTCCCACTCACAATCCCATTCCGATTTTCAGTCCCAATCCCAGCCAGCGCCCGCACCCAGAAGATAGTTCAGCTGGAAGCCCCACAACTCTGCGGTCGGTCTTCTTTTGGCCAACGAAATTTGCAGACTTCAACGGAACGAACTGTGCGTCAGTCGATGGGATCGAAGTCAGGCAGATCAACCGGCGAGATTACAAAAATAATGGTAATTAGGAATGGAAGATTGCTACACGAACAAAATATATTCTATATTTTCTTTATTTATTCCTCGGAAATATATAAGACCCGTAAAAGTTGTATAAACTCAACTTATTAGGTTGTATAATTCAATTAACTTGTTATTAGATATGTAAGTAACATAATTACTCCCTTTAAAACTATATTTATAATAACATAACATTGAAAAGGAGGAATTATATATTGAGCACCTATTAATAATCAATTGAATAAAATAGTTGATGTATCAAAAATCATAAGATAATATTGTTTTCTGTGTAAACTTGCTTACAAAACTTTAAGACACACCTAGAACCCAAAAGAACCGAAGATTAAAAGTACTTTGTCTATGAGGGGCACTGTGTCAGCGCGGCATGTCAGAGATCAAGGTGAATCATGATCCCATAAATACAATTTTTGTCAACTCGGCTGCGTTAAGACCCTAATCGCACGGCCAATAAATCATTTGAGAGCTCAGCTTCTACACATTATGTATATAGAACATATTTTGTAATTGCCCGTGGCCAAGGGCAGCTGATAAACCGGATCAAGTTTTATTTATTTATTTAGAGAAGTTCCCAAGCCACTTTTGGACCACTCCACTTGCCATATGTGCATAATCTAACGCAATTAATGGGCGCCAGCTACCCAGCAGATATAGATACAAGGCTCAGATACAATTTACATTCGGAAACTATGCCGCTGACCTCAAATTGTCAGCGGACAATTAATATTTATCAAGTGCGACTTAGGCCACAAGAATCGGACAAGAAACAACATTTGGAGTCGTGACTTTCACGCCGCATTCTATATTTTTTGTTATTTCTCCTTGGGTCTGGAATGCAAATTACTTTCAATTGTGAGCATTAAGTAAAAGTGTTTTCTTGTCTCAATTAGCCAGCTGCCAGTTCACCCAAAACATTTCGGCGATCGACGTCTCGTCATCTTTTTGATTCATCGACCGGTCCGCTTCCACATGGGAATCTATGCATATATGTATAAAACCGCTCTGATTTGTATCTTAATTTGTGCACTTAGTTTGCTTATTTTTATGAGTATGTCTTAATAGGAAAAGTCGTAAAATATGAATTATTGAGAATAAACCCTTAGAAAAACGAACTAAACGTTATATAAAATGCCTTCACTTTCTATTTTTAAAAAGCAGATCAAATGATAATAACGTATAACAATTTGCTTCGAGATTTTAAGTAATTTATTTGAAAGCAAATATATGAGGAAAGGTAATTCCATGTACCTAAAAATGTGTCATATAATCGAAATCTAAAATTTTAACAAATAAGACGGATCTCAACGCTAATAACGTCATATCTCCAAAAAGAATTACTTAAAATGCGACAAGCTTCCTGAATTATATAATCTGAAAAGTCTTTTATTTCGACTTGCGAATCATTGTCTCCACATATGTCGGCACTTACATCATTCTTATCCCAGCTTCGAGCAGCTTGTGTAACAATCTGCCAGACCACTTAATGGGATCATTAGGCGCAAAAAACAAACAGCTCTACAAATTGAACAATCCCCCCAAGAGGAATTCGATTTTGTAGCATTAACATACGAATTCCTGCCGATTCTGGCCGCCTCTCTTTCCTGCCTCCCCTGACTCCATGCTCCTCGCTATGTGCTCCCTGACATAATGAGGCAGCGTTTATGCAGTTCACAGACGGAAAGCCGCCAGCACGTGCAGCATGGACCGGCGTAGCGCACCGCGTGGCCAATGTCAGAGGCGACCCCTTCAGTCCCGAGTGAGGTGCTGCTTTCATATATACAGCAGGGGCGAAGAAAATATTTTTTAAAATTTATATTTCATCTATTGGTAAACAAATCAAATAGATCAATAGAAATCCTAAGTAAATCGATACATTTATGCAGAGCAACTGAAATTCTTTGCAAACTAAATACACATCTTTAAATTTGATATTTTCTCGACAAGTTCAATATCAGAGTAAGTTAAGAATATATTTTCACTCTTCTTTATATACTTTTAGAATTATTTCAAGTTGAATATTCAGACACCAAATCGTGATGATATTTCTGCAACAACTCAATTACACTGACAAGCATATCCACTTTCGAGTGCTTCTGCTCTGAACTCGCCTGTGGCTAGAGGCACACGCAATTGTCTGGCTCTGGCTCCCGGGGAGGCACTGGGGCACAGGCCCAGAATAATACTTGTACTCCGACTGTTTGCTTAGAATGGGACGCACGTACGGCCGATTATTAGAACCTTGCCTGCAAACTTGGGCGTGGACGGAGCGCGGTTCATGTAAATGCCCAGGAAAGTGTCGAAAGCGGAGTCATAATAAATAAACCGCTTTGGCCTGGCCCAAATCAAATCAAAGTTTCGTACATTTCAGTTATGAATTTATGAGTCATTATGATTTTCCGCTTTGTATCCGCCGGTCATTTTCTGTCCGTACCATATGCACATCCTAAAACCAATAAGCAATAAAAATTCATTCAAACTAGCAGCAGAAGCAGCAGCAACAGCTGCGTGTGCCGGCAAAAAATCCCCACTTTTTGTTTTAAATCAACAAAAATGTCGCCTCAAAGTGGTGAGTGTCGTAAAAAGCAGCGCACATCAAATCCAAAAGTCGCCAGAGCGTTGCACATTTAAAGGCGGTATGACGAAGACCTCCAGAGGAGAGCGCCAATGAAGGGAAACCCCCAGAGTTCCGTAGGAGACACAAAAAGTGTGGAGAATTCTAATAAAATTTTATTTTCAATAGTAAATCGGCTCAATATGACTGGAGGGGGCATATGAAAGGGCTCTCTTTGGTCGCAGACGGCCAGCCCAAGAGCCGGCAACGCGTACACGGAAAACTGTGCCACTATGTCATCCGAGCCACGGCACAGAGACCAGAGACAAGAGACCAAAGACCCATCTTGCCCTGACAGCAAAAGAGGCAGAACCAGCACCGGCAACTGCCACGAAGACAGCCGCAGACTGGGAGTACCCTAAGCTTTATTAGAAAATTTGGGAGTGAAAGGTTGTATTCCATTTTAATATCTTAGGAAAACTTATTAAAAAGGAAGCAACTAGCTAAATTATACTACATTAATTCTAAAGAGCCTAGTTCGGAAATGCTTAAATATATGTTCTATATACCTTTATTTTCTTTCTTTAGATGAAGTACTTTTCTAGCCGAGAGTATTCAGTGTTCGCCTTGCCAGGTTCAATATTTGAAAGGGCGCTGTTCGGTTCGTCGCGTACTTTTTGTCGCCGGCTCTGCGCCCCTAAGTGAACTATTAGCTCTGTTGATTTTATGTTTTCCAATTTGTTTTGTGATGTACTTGCCATGGGGATGGGTTGTACGTATTGTATGTAGGCTCACACGGTGAGGGATGCCAAAGAGTTTGGCTGTCAGCTGGCGTGTCGCCTGCCGACGTTTATTGGCCTTGGCTTATTTGTTACGCCCATGCCCGCCCCAGAGACACGCCCTTTGCAATTCCCTTTGTTTGATTTAAAGGATTTGCATGCCAAATTTGACATTATTTATTTTTAAGGTTAACACGCACGCTCGCATCAACACGTTTGGCAATGTGATTGGGCCAAATGTTGAACATTTTAAGTGCCTGCATTTAAGGTGGGAAATATTTTACAAAGAGCTTTGCATAAATAAGGCGAGAATGCATCGAAATACAAGTTGCCAATCCACAATCCACAAAGTCACTTAACCCCAGACCGACCAACTGTTGCATGTTAGAGTTTTGTGGATGGCTTGAATGGCTAAAACGATAAAAGCCCAAGGCGTAATCTGATACTGGCCAGCTGACCGAGTGGGATTTGGGTGCCGAGGCATAATCATAATAAATGGATGATCAAGACCCACATTCAGGGCATGAAATGGGAATGCCTCAATGAAAGCAACCGGAGAGCGGAGAATGCAAGATGAGCCGAGTTAATTATATAATTACAACACTGTTGTCAGGGCATCCAATTACCCTTCTACAGTAGCAAATTGATTGGAGAACTTGGGAAATATTTGAAAATATATATTAAATTAAATTATATACATATTTTAAATGAATTTATACATATTATATATTATATATTCATTCAACAAGTTATTATTAGTCTTTTATTGCTTAACACTTAACAGAATAATAAAAGTGTAGGTAATAAAAAGGTTTCCTATTAAAACCACAACGTTTGAATTAAAAAAAATTAAGCTACATTGAACAACAAATTTGATTTAAACGTCATCTAATTTTTGAGCGGAAATTATAAATGATGAATCCGTTCTGATCATATTACCCACAGGTGCAATATCTGCTATCTTCTTTATACAAATCAAGCACTTTGAACTTAAATATTTTCCTAGGAATTCGGCAAATATTTATATATTCCATATTTCGCACTGGGGTCAATGAAACATTGAGAGCGAAAGTGGCAAATATGTATCAGTTTTTTGACTGACAGCATCGATGCGAACAATGCGAATAATTTTCCCAGGTTATTTAAGGAATATTATAAATCATATATAAATATATACATAGAACAATGGCAATAAAAAATATAATAAATTTTTGTGTAGATGCTGCTGGCATCTGGGTATTGGAAATATTTTTCACTTTTACTACTCCCTGCGGTTGGTCCCGTGTTACGCATCATCGTCGTGTTTAGTATTCGGGTTAATTCCCTTGATAATGATGCAGGCAAATGGCAATATAAAATCGGCAGACTGAAATACAAGCGCAACAAAACCAAAAATTATAAATAACCAGAAATGACACCGTATGATCGCGATCTCGGTTTTAATTCTCAATTTGCTTCTGACCCGGATTGGGCCCAAGTACGTGGCTAAGTTGCCGTTGCAGTTTCCAGTTTGCCTGGGGAGAAAAACAGAAGCTGAAACTGCCACTGGCTTTCTATGTTCTCAGTAAATTATGCTCCCCTTTTCATCAAAACACTGAAAGATAAAATGTGTTTCCAAAAGAGGACATTTTTCAAATTTAAATATAAAAAGGTTTATAACTTTATTTGTTATTGAAAATAGCCAGTGTAGTAAGAAAACTGCATAAAATAAACTTTCTTTATTAGTAAACAGTTTTGAAAATGCTCTACTGAATAGAATACCACATTTTTTTACCCTGTGTAATAGAGCATCTGCCTGGCAGCGATTTAAATAATCTCTAAGCGACGAGTGCTACTCATATTGCACTTAGCTGGAAGGCCTCCGCCATGTGCAACATGTTGTCGCAATCCCCAAAACCAAGGCGCGGACAGCGAAAAAGTTCAATGAAATGTGCATCATCTGATGGGGTCCCGGACTCAGCGACTCCCCGACTCTCCGGACTGGAAATGGAAATGCGATTGGGGACTACGAAACGGAATCGGATGAGGAGATCTCCAGTTCTGAGGCTGCGGCCGTGCGTGTCCCATCGAACTTGATGAATGGGGTGTGCCAAGACATCAGCGTGTTCGTTATTGCTGTCATTATAATGCTTTGCATTTATTTATAGCCTATTCTCGCTTATCTCGCATGCAATATGTGTGTTTGTTATTCTTCTTTTTTGTTATTATTACTTCGGACATCTTTTGGCCGGTTGAAAGTGGCAGCAAAAATTGATCAACGATCCCAGGCAACGCACAAAAACCCAAATAGGTAGTTGAACTCCTGCTTTCGCCACGGGATTCAAGGTTGGCTGGGTGGCCTCCGTGTTTCACGGAGTCTGGAATCGCCAAGTCACGGGGGGAACCGACTGTTCCCTGGCTGTTTTCATGTTTTCTTGGCTATATCTCCACTGCTGGCAGTTGGCCAGCCACGCAATGCAAAAGTGGAACTCGAAATGGAGCAAAAGTTCATAAAAATTGTGGCCACCAGTCTCGGGAATATGTAAGGCGGCCAATGAAAAATTAAAAAAAGGAAAACTATTTTTTTCCAAGGAAATTTTTGATGCAAATTGAAAAAAAGTCGCCAAATGTATTACTTAAAATAAACTATATTTTTAGAAAATCAGGAGATGTTTTTTCTTTGGAATAGCTTGCAAGATTTTATAGCATTTTAATGCATCACTCTGAAAATTATTAAATTTTCACTTTTATTGATCATTTTATAAAGAATTTTCTAGTCTTTAATAAATAATTACTCTTCAGGAAAAAACTATTTGTAGGTATTTATTATTTTTCTGTTTGTTTGTTTGGGTAAATTATAGCCCATAAATTAAACCTAATTGGTGCCTTAGAATAAACATTGACAGTAATTACTAGAGTTTTGTAGCAAGACATTAAAAACCTTTTAAATATATTTTTCATTTTTAATAACCAATTTTTTCCAAACATTGTAATATCCAAATTTCTAAATAGAGATGTACTATGTATCCGACAAAGAATTTTGTTCAACCCAAACAAAAAATTCACTTCGATTTAAAAATAGCTTTAAATTTCACACTTCTCCAGACGACAGCTGTCCGGTAGACAATAATGTGTCCAGCTCCGTCCGTCTGTCCCTCCAATTGTTATGGAATCATTCGACTAGGCCGACCTTGTGGCAACATATGTAGGGCCAACTGCATGGACCCATAAAAGACCTATAAACATTTCGGTTTATTTTCAATTTGTCTTTTTTGTTGTTACTGCTCATTTTCGCATAAAATTAAAATGTTGGCGGGAAATATTTTATACCTACGAATGAGTATATGTGTATTTATATTTTTCCAGCCTGAATTACTTTTCGCTGCAATGGAAAGGGGAGGACAAAATCATGCGGTCCGCAACATTCATCATGTGTTTAAGCGCAGGCTAGTTTTGTGGCCTATGCCTCGGTGGCGTATGCGTAATGGGGCCACTGATATAAGCTGGGAGAGCGTATTTATGGCCTGCCGTCGGCCAAAAGCCTGTTATCAGCTCGGCAGCAGAAATACATAGCGTATCTGAGAATTAAAGCCTGGAATTAAAGCCAACCAACGAAACCCATTTGATGGGAGTTGATTGGCAATCAATGAGTGCGCCGCCTGTCACCAGATAAACACAAAAAATCTATTAACTCAGAGTCAAAGTCCTGGCCAAAAGAAATCTAATATCCATTTGGCGGCGATGCGACTCCTCGAGGCGCAATCTCCTGGCCTGGACACGCACACGAGAGGCATCCTTGTGTTAATAATCAATGCGAGTGGCAGGGTGGCTGGCGGGAAGCCGGACGACTCCTTGAGAGGTTAAGTAGCGACTCGTCGTCGAGTGGCACTTGACTGCCAAAAGCAGGAAACGGAAGCCACGACACGATAGATGTCGATAAGTCACATACTCCTGCCCGGCTAAAGGCGCATTAGGCATACGTGGCTATTAGTCAAAGGTTTCTCTTCCTCGCTCCTCGCCTAATTGAAACGAGTGCCATGAATACTCCGCCGACGACGACTAAGTGACCCCCATCCTCTGTACCCCAGTCGACGTGCCCCTGCCAGAGATAATGAAATGAAGTAATAAATAAATATATTAACATGCACACACGTCTCGCGTATTTAGTTCATTGTCGCTGGCTATATGTACGAAAAATATAACAATATGTCTGCCTGTAGCTGGCTAGAATTTTCAGCATAGTAGCAAAACAACACATTAATTTAGTGATTTATCAGTTAGTTGGCAATATATGGGACAGCTTCGTCATCAAATATTTTGTAGGTCTCCCTATTAAATGTAAATTTATGAGGAACACGCGACGCACAGGTTTATCGCTGGACTATTTGCAGCCATCAGTGTTTGAGAAATTGCTAAAAATAACTCTAGAGCGATATCAAAAAATAGCATTTCAGATCTAATTGAAAATATAAATCTGCATGTCAAAGCGCTATATAGGATGACACGTTCATTGAATCCATCAACGCATTACGCAATCTGATTAATCCGCCCGAGAATCTTAATGCACTTGGTGTAGACGAGTTTACTGGCGCCTTGAAAGTCTGAGAAAAACATTAATGACCTGCCAAGCCATTCAAGAATAAATTGATACTACTACAAAAGATCCGATGAAAGAAGCAGTCTTCAGGTTTACCTTCTACAGATTCTACAGATTAAATTAACGACAGCCAAATTGAGATATTCGGACATACAGAAATCGTGACAAACGCTGACTGACAGATAGAACCTCTCTATATTTCATATTTCTTATTGCGTTAGATATCAAAAAATATTCCTACGCTAGCACGTGGGCTGTGGAAATACCAAGTATTTAGTTTATGTTTGTTTATATTCGCATTTAATTGATTTAGAAATTCAAATTCGCGATCGTGTCTGGGAGCTAACATCATTAGGCAGAGAACTAGTTTGCACACTAGAATATATATTTTAAGTAATTGCATTTCCAACTCCCGATCGATGGAGGTCTGAACAAATTTAGTAGTAATATGTAAAGTAATTCCCATTACGTCAAATTGATGTCTACCGAATGAGTATGCATGAATTTCAATTTCCAAAGTTTGCATAAATTGGCGAATGAGAAGTTGAAAAAAGATCAGTGAGTGGAGGACAACCACAATCCGATCCAAGCCAGACTCCAACTCTAACCGATCAGATCCGAGATAAAGCGCATTCAAGATTTATGACTAACTGCACCGAGAGAAATTACAAAGATTTAAGATAATTGTAAAATTTATATATTATTTTCATTAAATAAAACATTTTAGGGGATTTAAGAAGCATATATAATTATGGTAGAAAGATATTATATATTTTTTAAAAATAAAATAAAGGCATCTAACTAAACACAAATAGCATAATACCACTTTTTGCATTTAATTTTTCAACTTTACCCATAACGCTAGATCCCTTAAGATTTAGTTACTTTATTATTTATTTCTCTCACAACTAATATAATTTTTTTGCAGTGCTTTCGAAGTGGCCTGCTACGTTTGCATAACTCCTCAGTCGCGCCTATCGAGGCGGATAATCGCTGCCAACTTGGCATCGCATCAAGTCAAGTCCGACTACACACACAATGCATGCCAATTAATTAAGAGCTGGCACGGGTCCCTGCTCCCCGTCTACTTATTCCGCTAATTGTCTTTCGATCGGGCGAGCAGATAGTGGCCGAAATAAATATATATATGTATATATTTATGCCAGCTACCCACAGACCGCAAACGAAATTAGATTAAACGGGTTGCGTTGCGCACGCGCTCAAAGGCGGCTGCCGCCAATTATTGTTAACACGGGCAGGCAAATCGTTGGAGATACCGATTCCGAGGCGCCAGTCCAGGTGACGGCGCTTGGCGTTTTGCATAAATTAAATAGATATTGATATTATTTAGCTACAGATTGCTATCGTACAAGGGCAATTAAAAGGCGCGGGCTGGACAGCTCTGTTATTAAGGCCCAAATGGTTCTCGTAGGTGATGAAAATGTAATATTGTTGCTTAACATCAGCAATCAGCGAGAAATATGATTAAAGGGGACTCCTTTGTTTCTTGTTTTTAAGAGAAATGCATAAACAACTCGGGACAATGGCCATTGTCCTGGACCTGTGAACAATGACATCAAGTTCCGAAAACGAAAATAAAGCCCAGCGTCCATGCACCGGATTATAACGCAATGGCAAGGTCAGCGAAAAACGTCATTCACTGATGATTCACTGGAATTGCAGCAGACAAAATTCTGGTAAAACCAAAAAGCCAAAGTCCCAAGCTGTGCACAGCAAACAAAGCTTCTTGAGACTTTATGAATTCAAAAGTAGCATAACTGCATTTAAGGGGACATCCCAGTACTCTAAAAATACCTGGTATCAGTATGTAATTATACAAAGTGGAAAAAGAATACCATTATTTATATATTTCAAAAATATATATATAGCCTTATCAAAATTCAAACCTTATGGCCTGCGATCGTGGGAAAGTCTTACTCATATGCAAAATGCTGATTAGGACTAATCCGATGCCCGCATGCCACGCCCACCGCAAATAATTCACGCCAATCTTTCACAACAATTATGCGCAACGCCGGCGAGCTAATATTTATGTAAACATGGAACATGGACACGGACAGCGATTTTCACTCGGCCCGAACACGTATCTTCGCATCTGTGGGATGCAACTGCATCTGAAAGTCAATCCGAGTGTAAGGCCAGGTTAATGCCTCAAACCTGTTCGTCTTCTGGCTATTTATTTTTGTTAATTTTGTTACCTTTGGAGCTGTTTTTGCCGCAGCTAGTCCGGCTACTTGATTTAGGAGTTTACTTTGGCGATGCACTGAGGGAAAAAGTATTTATAACACTCGTAATCAAATTCGATTACAAACTTTTCGTTGCCGGTATTTCTCTAGAGCGATCTTTGTAATGTAAGGTGATATGAGTCACTTCTCAAGATAAAAGATGACTAAATAAAAGTAAATTTACATAAAAAGATCTATATAAAAATACTATTAAGCTAAGAAAAGCCGGTATGTATATAAACTTTAAAATGCGTTGGGATTATAAAATCTTTTTTTGGGTGCGAAAACGTAATAATAATAATTTCCTTACAACATGAATATCAATTTGATAACCCAAAGCTTTGAAATTGTTCCCCTAATTTACATATAAATTATTTGAGGAATTTTAGGAATTTTCTCCATCTGCAACGCTAACTTGCTGACAGCTGGCTGGCGAGGGACCGGACCCTCTCGATCTTTCAGCACCAACTGCCTGGTTTCGTTTAACAATATTAATATGATATGAAAATATGCGGCATTTATCGAGCAACAAGTGGCGGATACTACTGGGCCTGTTTCTAATTTAAATATTTCGCAATATTTGCTCGACTCGGAGCCGCGAGAACCATTCACAAATGACCTAATTGAGACGTAGGTCTCCCAGTTATCTCCTGCAGTGATTGCTCCCGCGGCTTGGGCCTGAGTCAGTGGTGGTAATGGCACGACATGACGACATGACGACATCGAATGCAAATTGGTGGCAGATTTTAATTCATTCATACACTCGCATCTATTGCTTTTTTAGTGAAAACTCGTACATGTTTCTGACACTGACTCATGAAGATTTATACATGCTCTCGGAGAGGTGCTGGCAGGCAGGCTCCTAAATTGGCATACATTGTTCTGCTCTGCCGTTCTGGTTTCATTGTTAAGCCTATGACACAGAGTCCCCTTTTCCATTTTTAATTTTTCCTGCCTTTCCCTCACGCCCTCTTTTTCCAACTAATATTGGTGGCGTTCCCTTTTGCAGTTATTCGCATCGTGCAAATGTTTATGTGTATTACATCAAAGTACATTTGTTTTTCAGGCGGTTGTCGCCAACCCGCCGCCATATCCCGCTCTTGCTGCTGCCACAAATTAGAGTCACAACAGTCGGCGACAAAGGGGGAGCCTTCAACACTGTCGCCATGTCAGGCCCACAGTTAACAAATGTGTACCGAAAATGTTTTTGTCAAAACTTTCAGTCCTGTCCCGTCAATTTGGGCGGAACGCGGGCTACCGGAGCTCTGTAGAATTCGCCATTTAATTAAGACAAGTCGAGGACAGCCCGCATGGAGATAAGGCCAGGCTTTTTTGGCAGCAATAACCATTATATGCCGGTGGAGAAACAAACGAGTTTAATTAAAAAGAATAATATATATAACAAAATAAAATAGAGACTTGCCTGAAAGCCAGATCAATCAGTTGGCCGCCTAATAATATTATTTTGATTACCTATTAAATTTCTACAATTTTAATGCTGCAATTTGCATGCAATTTGCTAATCCAGCAAAAATCAAAAGAAAGTCATAAAAGATGGGGCTTTCATTTGTTTATTTTTACAAATAAAACATTAAAGTACATAGCAAGGAACTAGAAATTCATTCTAACGAATGAGAGTCCAGAAATTTCTCTCAGAAAAATCTAAGTGAAATTTTATTTGCTCATGATCAAAATTTGAATCATTTCGTCATCATAAATCATAAATTTAAAGAAAGAGTCAAGAGCTCAAGACATTTCTAAGAATTACTAATATTCAATCATTGAATACTTAAATTGTTTATCACACACCACAAAATTCCTCTAGAATCAACCCAAATTTGAATTCAATTAATATGCATATCACACATTGCAAAACGTAATTCACCAGAAAATCCAACTGTCAAAGATGCCACCTATGAAATTAATGTGGCTTTGTAGAATTGCGACACCTATCAACCCGCGATTTATATCCAGTAATTACAAACCTATTTCAACACGACTGCAATATGCAATTATCGCGTTAAGAAAATATACGTACATTTAATGCTGTGCACCCATAAATCGGAAAATTCGCAGGCGGAAAGTTGACATATTGACTAGCCCCTCGACAGCTTCAATTTCCGCTGCTACACCGGAGATCACTCAATCAACATAATGCCGTTGGGAGATCATTAATGTCTAAGACTTTAAATCTTGAGAGAAAAAATCAGGCAAGGCAGAATAAAGTCTATGAATTCTATTTGAATACTCTGCATAGGCTCTCTACAAAAATAAATAAATAATAAACACTTCCCTTTTTTTTTATTAAACGGAAAACATGATGTTCTTCCTGTTTCCGTTTGATAAAAAAAAAATGTTTTAATAATTTCAATTGTCACCAGCGTAAAAAAAATGTCCCCTGTTAACATAAAAGATAAATAAAGATATATATTTAGTTTTTGTGGATAATTTTCAATGAGATTTATGCAAATAAAATGGGTAAACATCTTAGAAGACTTTGTTCGAGGATTACAGACATTCTGCAAATATTTGAGCCCAAAACATTTGGCCAAGAAGTCCGTCAAGGGCAACTGAAAGCCGAATTTGCCGGGTCCCTTGTTATTTGCTCCGAGTTATACTCGTATTTATTAATGAGCTGCACAAACATGCATAGTCAATTTTCAGTTCATTGCCGTTGTTTTGGCTTTGTTTGCCTTTCGAGTAGTTTGTTTGCCGTTGACTAAAGACGATATGCGATGGCAAAAACAAAATATTTAAAAATAGGGAAATAAGTAAATGTTATTTAATAGGCGGCGACCGCTCAATTATCGCAAACTATAAATGCGCCCTGTGCATTATTTCCTTTCATTGGGTAATATCTGGCTTCAAGTGGACCGCAGGGCAATTTGGCATTATTTTTGGACTTTTCCCCCGTTTACGTTTACTTGACCGACAGACGCCATCAAAGGTAAGCGCTTAAAATAGTTTTCGGACTTACCAGCCTTCACTTAAATGGCAATGAATTTTTTCACGTATTCCCTGGCGGATGAGGGCCTCTCTATTGCTGCATAGTTTCGGGCGACAGCTTCCGGGAGACAGGACACTTTTCACAATGCCTTCGGACACTTTTCTTTTATGCCCGGCTCCTTTGTACTCCCGGGTATTCCGTTCTTGCAACTCACTACACTACACAAAACAGGCGAAACGGGTTGATTTAGAATAAGCGATCAATGGAAACGTCGGAAGGGGTTGAGATGATGCCGGCGATGTCTCAAGTAAAATGGCAATGACATTGTCCGGCAGTGGGACAAAGCCAAATCCAGCGCCACAAAGGCGAACAGAAGAATTTCTGACCACAAAACACTAAGTATACCGATCGGCACTACGCTAATACTAAATTGCACACAATTTTTGCACTGAAATAAATGGATTCTAAAATCAAAGAAAGCTACTGTTGCACTTAGTTAATTTTTAATTATAAAACAAGCATTTTTAATGGAAGATTATAATAATTGTGGGGTTATTAAGTAAACATGAAGCAGATGAATATTTAAAATATTTTCTGAGCAATCTGTTATCAACAAAGGCTAAACAAAATTTAAGGTTATCATAATTTAATTGTTTTTGAGCACTTTTATTTAATTTGATTTCTCAATTATGAATAGTTCTGATGTATTTAAGAAATCAGTTTCGAAATGTTCCTTGTTCTATATTTTTCTTTTATGTTAAGACATTTTTAGTTAATATTTAAGTCATAATTTCATTAATTTCTTTTTTTGCTCGTTTATTATGGGATTTTACAATTTAAATATAACTATTTTATATATTCAAAGCATAAAATCATGATGTTAGAACCCTATTTATTTCCGTGCTGCAATCGCAGCCGGCAAAAAACACTGCACTCACATTCCCACACCCGGAGACGCGAATTGTGTATTTTTTATGAATCGCTGGTGGAGCACGCCTCGAAGTCGACGGCACAAAATTCGCGTGTGACTGCCCCTGGCGATGCGCTCCGTTCGGCGGACAGACTGTGACTGAGGCAGCGGCCAAAAGCTGGCGATTGCGAGGCGGAAACTGCGTCGGCGGCGCCAAAAGCTGCTCTGCCGGCGGAGCAGTCGACGCCGACGACACCGGCAGAGTGCCGGTCTGCGCCTTAGTATGCGGTGGCTACTGTTTGTTTGCCGCCTTCTGTTTGGCCGATACTCTCGTTGTCCGATGTCCGTTGTCCGTTGTTGATACTGATGGAGCACAAAATTCGAAATGCAATTAAAGGCGATGTTTGAAAGAATTCGAAATAGCAGATAACTTTTCCATGAGAAGGCGGAAAATGCTTTGGAAAGGCCAAACAAAAACTGCCAGCTTTGTAATTTGTTAATCAAATTTTGGGCATTGCAGGAAAATAGTTTAAATTGATTGTCAAGTAGCATTTGGGTTTATAGCTCGAAATATAAATTTATAGTCAAATAATATTTAAAATTAGGTTCACATTGTGGCCAATTTTAATAAAACTAAAACAGAAAACAGTCTGCTTTGAATTGCTAATAATCAAGATATAAACCATTATATTTAAATTTTGCAAAGCATTGTATAACGTTTTTGTTGAATCTTTTAAATAATTAAACGTATACTTTACCTTAAGTATTTCGCTTAGATATACCAACCTCTGCTTTATTGTGTTTGAAATATTTAGATTAGGCATTGTTAACACTTTCTTAGACAAATATTGTGTATAGTTGTTAATCTTATCTGTATCTTGTATCTTGTTTGCCTAATTGTGTGTTAATCTCATTTTAACGCACCAAAAATCTTGCTTATCTATGTAGGTTAAATTTTTTGCATAGTTCTTATGATTAGTTCAACTTACGCTCAAAATTTGTGAGAGCTTTAAAATACCAAAACATGAACATTTTTTAAAAATTTAACTAAAGACAGCGTCTTAGACTGTGGTGTAAGTTTCTGTTGTTTTAAAGTTTTAATTAAAACATCATACAAAAACATCTTAAAATATTTTATTTTCTGTAAATGATCAAAACGTAAAAGAGCAGAACCTATTTGCTTTAATTTTAACTTATTTCTTTGTTTAAAATCACATATTTAAAGCATGGAAAAATATTCTATTTAATTTCGATTTATTTGTTAAAGTTATTTTCAATACAAAACACCAAAACGCCAAATATAGCGTATCCCTGAGATACTTCCAATCCCCTGGGCTTTGAGTTTCCAGAACTCGTGCGAGTCAAATCAAGGCGCACTTTCGCCGGGCTCAGTGCAATTTAACGCTACATTGCAGGCTTAGACTTCTGGCTGCTTACCTGCTGCAGTGGCCAGATTTTTTCCCACCGCAGACACCTGCGGTTCTAGGCGGCAAAGCACTTGGCTATAAATAGGAGCAACTGGAGGAGACGAACCCAGCGGGCAACACTTTCGTTTAACTTTTGTGGCAGCAGAAATTAGTTCCCAGGCGGCCTTATAAGCTCCGCAACAGGAAAAAGGGCTAAAAACTTGAAGGAAAACAGGAGCAAGGTGTCTCCCCCAGTCGATATGGCGACATGTGCCCCTGGTCCCACATGTGCCGCCGGGGCAAGTTTGCTTTCTTAATTATTTACACGTAATAAAACTAAGCATAATTTTCCAGCGGCAACTAACCCGGCGACTAACGCACTGGCGCCTCATTTCAAATTCTATAAATAATTTCAAAAGCGGTTGATACGAATTGCTTACCAGGCGTCTCCAGAAAGCCGGAAAATGGAAAACACATTCATACAAGTTGTTGGATCAAGAGAGAGATATAGAGAGAGCGAGTGAGAGGGGGAAATAGAGAGAGACTCTCTGGAGAATGAGACTCTGCTGGCAGAGCAAGAGAGCTCCGACTGCTACGCCGGCAGAGCAGCAGCAGCGTCACATGCGGCGTATGCGTAATTTTGTCAGCCTTATCAGAAAGCCATTGCAAGCAAAGTTTATTTTAAAGAGCCGGGCCATTTATCGAACTTGCAACGTGTTGTTGTCTCCTGCGGTCTGCACCCCCTACGCCCCTTTCGGATGAGGCTCCTTTCTGCCAGGATGCAGCCTATCCCAACACAAGAGTCGCGTTGTTTGCACGCCGGCTGCCCAAAGCCCGCCAATTGTTTATTCAAGCAGCATCGCAGCCCATGTGCACTTGCACTGCCCGGGCCTGAGCAGCTCCACGCCTGTGCATTCATTGGGTCTGCGATGTGTTTGTCTGGCCATTTTTTTCCGACTCCAGAAGCCAGCCTTCGTCTGGTGCACAGCTACACAGCTGGGAAATGTTCAGTCATTCAGTTATTAAATTTATTGTAAATTGAATTGAGTTTATGGTAAATTAAAGGAGCTGTAATTGTGCATTTATACACCCGTCTTAATATTTGTTTACTAATCGAAGCTACTTGAGATTATAGGAAAGTTTTTATTTTGTATTGTGAAAAAACATATTTTCAGATTTAAACATATTAAAAGGACTTCAAATTTCACTGTTTACATTTACAATCAAATAGATTTCTTGGCCTCACCAGAACACTCTTCCATATATGTATATTTACACTTGCTTTGACCTTTCTCTCTGTGTATACAGCACTCACTGCAGTTGTTATCGCGGCAGTTTGTTGTTGTCGCCGGGCTTAAACGGCTCTTAGCGGCAGTGAATCAGTGGCCAAACGTGTAATCTGTTTAATGGCCACTGACCGTGCTCTGCAGACACGGCTCCAGCTTCTCCCTTCCAGCCTGGGCATCGCGTATACGCACCGCTGGCCGGGTGAATGCTTGGAATTTGCATAGAGCTTTATTTCAAATACTTGTACTCTTTTCGGCATCTCTATGTAGTGCCCACCTGTTGCTCGAAACGAAACAAAAATGCCATTTAGACATTTGGACATTCGGACATTCGGGGGCAAACAAAAAAAACAAAAACAACAATAATAAAAACGTTAAACAAAACTCAAATAACTGCTGCAAAAAAACAAACAAAACAAATACCAAAAGCGAGCGTAAACTTGTTGGGCTCCGTCGAGCCACTGATTTGCATAAACCGCAAAAACCCAGGCTGAAAGCGATAAAAGATTTACAGATCTTTGGCTGAGTAAACAACAATAAATAGAAACATTGCTTGCCACTTTTGGTTTTTCAGAATTTTCAATTAGTCGCTTTTAGCCAAAGGAGTTAACATTTTCGATCTCTTTATCTAAACCGCAAATCTCGACGCTTTTCGAGAGTTTTTATTACACTGGCACGGAACCTGCTCTACAAAATCGTCTTTTATGGCAATTTTTAGCACCGTTTATCGATCTCAAATAACAGTTCGAAAACAAGTGCCCAAAAACCAGCCGTTTTGTAATTAAAAAATCATGGTTAATTAGCATAAATAATGAGCTGCCTTGACTTGCTTAACTGAAGCATTTTCAGTGAAACTTATTTGCATTTCCACAAGGAGACAAGAATGTGATTGCTTCTTGAGATTCTGGAAGAACATTTTAAAATAAAATTGTACATTTTTATACACTTCTAAACTACACTAACAGATAGTTCCTGACTTGATCTTATCTGAGTGTTATAAAATCTTCTCTTCCGAGACCAGAATCGTCTATTTTGATGGCCATGTTTATTGTTTTCAGACCGTTTATAGATCTCGTTTAAAAGCGACTAAAGAGGTGTTTTTAATACTATATTTTTATTCGCCGAGTCGCAACCCGATTGGCATCCAACTTGATTCGCATTGATTGGTTTATTACCATTAAATGTACCCTAATTAAGTAAAATATTAATTTGCATTTTGACTAAATAATCCGAACATCGTTTTTGATTAGATCTCGTTTTTGGCAGTTAAATTTTGAGAGCGAAAAACTCTACCAAACTCAAGAACAACAAGACACACCATATAATTAATTCATTTAAATTAATTTTTATACTAATTTTCTCTAAATATTATTATTTCAGATTTATTATTATTTTGTTTTTTATTTAACAAAAAATCAACTTTTATATCAAATTTGCGGTTTTTTCTTTATCCATAAAAATAATATATTTATTTTTGAAAAACCTGAAAAATATAAAAAGCACCACCTACCGGGATTTTGGTGAGATACTGGGAACAGTCTAATACTTCCGCTACGCACAGTGCACATACTTGACTTATAGAGGGCGGAATTGTACTCGGGAAATTATTAAAAAATTCCCTTATACTTACAAAATCCTGCAAGAGGTCGCTAGAGACCGACGCCACCTACCGGATATTTCTTCTTATACAATTTTTTGTTTTGTTTTTCATTATATTTTGAGCCTATTGTCTAAAAAGTTTTTTTAAATTACAAAGCATAAAACAGCAGTCGCCAAACAATAACAGACCCTGTTATTATTAAAAACACAAAAAAAAAGAAATAGTTTAAAAACAATGGAACTTCATATTTAATTTTTTTTTTAAGATTAAATTGAAAATCAAGACACCCCATGTAACGTTAATTTAATATTTTACCGATTTGCTTTATCACGTACAAAATAATATTTTACAATTTTAACTATTAAAATGTAGATATTTTTTATTAATAAGTTAGTTTTATGAAAATATAACAACAAATATGTTTTTAAAGTTTAAAAATATGCTCATTTTTTTCAAACTGTCAGCAAATGAGCTGTCGCACGGGGACACGATTGAAAACAAAATCGAAATGACACTTCAACTTCGTTTTTTCTCGGCTCGCTCTATGCTCAACTAGTGAGCATAGCATTGTCGCTCACTTCGTACATTTGTTCACTTGGGACACTTTTCCGATTTGAAAGTGTCTTTTGAAGAGCGTGTGTTTTATTTAAAAGTTTTTTTTTCAACCGTGTTGTTAAAATGAGTCGTGAAAAGAAAGTGCACTTATTTTTTAATTTTAACAAGGAATTAAATACGTCCTTATGCAACGTATGTGGCTCCAAATTATCAGGGCACCACATTACAAATTTAAGACGGCACATGACTGCAAAACATGCTGATATTTTTAATTTAAAACAAGTAAGACACTTTAAAATGAAGTTTGGCTATTAATATAGCCTTAATAATTGTTCATATTTTTAGCAAAATGTTAAGGTAAAATCTGAAGCGGAATCCTCCCATGACGATGAAGTTTCCCTTCCAAAGATTGAGATAGATGTTACGAAAAAATCGCTCTTCGATTCATTCTTAGATGAAAAAAATTTGGTTGAGCATATTTTGCAAGCTCTGTTTTAAACAATATATTACAACATAGAATGTGTTCTGCTGCCAATTTTACATGATTTACTCTTTTATTACAGATTAAAAATGTTAATAAAAGAAACACATCTCATCTTTATCTGCATGTTTTTTTGTTGATTTTAATGATTACAAATAAAAATTATTGCGGCCATTCACTTGAGAACATTTTTGATTTTAAATCAAATAATAAGTTTGAATTCCTTTAAAATTATATTGATTAACAACTAAATAACACGTTTCAAATTCCATAAGAATCATTTCGAATTACATAAGAATCGTATTGATTACAAAGTATATATCAACATATATAAAAAAAAAACTAATCCAGAAGCCAGAAACCGCTGGGCGACTTCCACCAATCCAAGAAATAAGTCTGTAAATAAGGTTACATATATTTAAAAAAAATCACAACGCGATAAATTGATGGTGGAAAATAACAATCGAGGTATCGAGCAGCACAGCCACCATCGATACTATCGATAGTACTATCGATGTTGTTACAGCTCTAAAAAGTATAAATAAAAAGTCTTTGTTTTCTGTTTTCTGTTTTCATCGTAAATTCCCCGCCCCCTCCCCTGTTTGCCAAAATGAGCTGGCGCGACAGCATCACCAGCATTCCCGGCGCGGTGGCGCATATCCTAAACGAGAGCGCCAACACATTGCTTTCACACAGCTCCGCATTGTCGGGAGCAACAGTTGGCAGCGCATTCTCTGGCGGATCGGGATCAGGATCCGATGGCGGGGGCTCCGAGGAAGGTGCCTCGCATGGCGAGTACCGCGGGCTGCCCATTCCCGCCTCCCTGGTTCGCGAGCAGTGGCGCCTGATCTTCACCAGCGACGCCAATATCCAGGATCTGAATGCGGCCATTGCCCACTGCCGGGATCTCGTCCTTCTGAGCGAAGAGCTCAGCGAGGAACGGCGCTGGCTTGTCAGACATTTGGTGGACCTCCGCTACTCCCTGCAACAGCTGGAGGAGGCCCAGGAGCAGCAATCGCTATCCTCAGACATTGTCCTGATGAACGCCATCCGGGCAGTGGTGGGCCACCACTTTGTGCCGCATCACCCACACCACGGCAAGCGGAGTCGCTTGCAGGCGGCCGCCAGGAGAAACTACTGCGACCACTGCACCGCCATCATCTGGAGCGTGGTGCAGGCGTCGTACGTGTGCAGCGACTGCGGGTACTTGGTGCACCAGAAATGCATCGACAGCGTAAAGCGCGTGTGCGCCCATGTCCTGGTCTCGGAGCGGCAGCATCCCATAGCGGAGATCTCTCCGGAAATCGGCCTTTCCGCCCAGGGATACAAGTGCGCCGAGTGCGGAACGCTGCTGAACCTAAGTGAGTGTTAATCTTGTAAAGAAAGGTGCTCAAAATAATGAATAAATAATTATCCAACAGAAAGCTCCTGGATTGAGCCACGTCTGTGCGACTACAGTGGCATGTACTTTTGTCCCCGCTGCCATTGGAATGACAGCAGCTTCATACCAGCCCGCATAATCCACAACTGGGACTTCTCGCCCCGGCGAGTCTCCCGCACGTCGCTCCAGGAGATCCGGCTGTTCCTGAACAAGCCGCTCATCCGGCTGGAGGAGGACAACCCCAAGCTGTTTGTGTTCGTGGAGAAGCTGTGTGCGGTGAAGAAACTGCGCCAGAATCTGGTGCACATGCGTCACTATCTAGCCGCCTGCAGGATTGCCAGCGACCAGAAACTGGTGGACCAGCAGCTCGGCGGCCGACGACACCTCGCGCAGTCCAATGAATTCTACTCGCTGAGTGACTTGGTTCAGGTGGACACCGGAGCCCTGACAGAGTTCCTGCAGGCTGTTTTCAAGGCCTTCGATGAGCACATCCGAGCGTGCCACATGTGCCTGGCCCAGGCGTACATCTGCGAAATCTGCAGCAACAACGAGGTGATCTTCCCCTTCGACGATGGCTGCATCAAGTGCGATCAGTGTAACTCCATCTTCCACCGGGTCTGCCTGACGCGCAAGAATATGATTTGCCCCAAGTGCACTCGCATCCAGGAACGGCGTCTGCAGCTGGATCGCATTAAGAGCACCGAGGCGGACGACGAAGAGGCCACCGATGATGACGTGGCTGTCGAGGAATAGCTTTTTGAATTTCAAGTTCGCTTGTATCTGTGCTGGTTTTTTAATGTTATCATATGTACATAGGGTAATACCAAAAAATATATATAAAACTACTATTACAATTATGATTAAGGTTTCCCTTTTCACTTCTCCTTCTTTCCGTACTTCTCCCGATTGTGGAACTTCCTGGGATTTATGCCGTAGGCCTTCAGTCGATCGTCGGTTATGCCACTCGAGTTTTTGTTCAGTTTATTTTTCGCCTTGAAGTTATTTGTTTTCTTTGCTGTAAAAGGTGCGCTGGGCTTGTGGTCCGATTTCTTGAAAGGATTGGCCCCTGTTTTAGTGTTTCCTGGTTTGTTATTAACCGGCGGCGTTTGTCCTGTCTTCGAGTTTGGCCTATTTTGTTGCTTATTAAATGGATTATTTCCATTTGGCAATTTCGATTTATCCGGTGCGTTTTCAGTTTTCTTTTGGGGTTTATGTTCCATTCCATTCAATGTAGTTTTAGGTGCCTTTTTGTTTTTGTTTACTTTTTTCTGTTCAGGTTTATTTTGTGTTTGCTGTGCAGGATTATTTGCTTGTGGACTTTGATCCCCTTTGCTCTTTTTTGGAGCAGACGAATCTTCTTTCGTTTGGCTTTCATTGGCCTCCTTAGACTGCACAGACTTCTTGGACTCCTCTTTGGGGCTATCTGCAGAAATGGCTGCAGCTGCTGCAGCAGCTTTACGTTTCAAGCGCTTCCTCTTCGACTTGGATAGACTTTCCGTGGGGATCTGAGACGATTCTGCAGGAGCAGCAGCTTCGGCAGCTGGCTGAGCAGTAGTTGGTGTCTCTTCTGTTGGATCCTCATCGTCAGAACTGAAATTATGTTTGGTTTTAGTTAAAGTTTTATCGAAATTAATAAAAACTTACCCGTCGCCGTAAAGACTCTTGAAAATCTTTCGCTTAAGGTCCTCATTCTTGGCCTTCATTTTGTACAGACGCTGCTCTTTCTTTTCGACATGCTCCGGCCTCGTTTGGACAGCCTTCTTAAGGCTGGCCCACTGGTTAAGTTCCTTGTTCTTGGCCAGCAAGATCTGTAATATAAAAAGGCGGAAAATAAGTTTATCCATAACATAGGAAGTGCGGAAGTACCTCTTCTATCGTCAGACCAAAATCGTTCGGCGTGGTCTCCACGTATTTGAAGCGACACGGCTGATCTCCGATGATGTCCTCGCAGTCCATTTGGTAGTATTCGTCAATGTACTCGCCGTAGGTCTTCTCATCCTCCGGATTGAATGCCGGTTTCTCGGCCTGGATCATCTCCATGAAGCGATTCCGCCTGCCCTTGCGGCCCTTGCGACCGCGCGTGCTCTCGATGAGCTCTTGCTGGAGTTGCTGCTTGGCAGTGGACGGATCGTAGTCACAGTCCATGTTGAAGTCATCGTCCTCACAGTGCCCTTCGTCATCTTCATCGCCTGCGTCCTTGTGTTGCCTGGGATCGTAGTTATCCCAGTCCTCTAGCACCAACTCATCGATATCCGACGGGCACTCCGGCTTCTCCTCGCCCTCGTCCACATTGTAATACTCCTCGTTGAACAGCTCCTGCATACGACGGTCGTGGGCAGCCGGGTCAAAGTCTTCCTCGAGTTCGTCGTCGCGAAAACCGAGCTCATCATTGCCGGTGACCGCTTTCAGCTTACGTATCTTTTCCTCGATCTCCTTGCGCTTCATCTCCTTGATCAAGTCGAGTTCCTTCATCTTCTGCTGCTTTTCCTGCTCCTTGCGCTCCTTCAACTCCTTGCGTTTTTCCTTCCTTTTGTCGTCCGTCCGTCGAATGGACTGATCCACGGTGCGGGGATATCGCTTGATGAATTCGGCATCGGGTTCCTCGAAGCGGAAGTTGTACTTGTGCTCGAACTCCGCCTGCTTCTCCAGCTCCTGTTCGTCCTCGGACAAGGGAGCAGTTTCGCCCACAATCTCGTCGTAGGTAGGAATCGCAGACTTATCTGTTTTGGCATAGCCCTTGTTGAGGATGTAGTCCCTGAGGAAGCTCTCGCCCTGCGTCAGCTTGCTGCTGTTCCAGTACTGCTTCAATGGCTCCAACTGCTTCTTGTCCGTGTCTTGGATGTTCTCCTGTTGTCCCGCCAGCCACTTGGCAAAGTCTGCCTCCTCGGCCTCCGTTTGCTCCTTGGTCTTGCTGCGTTTTTTAAATATGCCGCCGAACTCCTCGTCCTCGCCATCGTCCTCTTGGTTCATCATAATTCGGAACTCGTCCTTCAGGCGACGCTCCTCCTCGACGGCGGTGGGAGACTGAGCCCGCTGATATTCCTCCTCCTCCTTCTCCTGCTGATCGTCATCCGAACTCTCGAACTTGCCATTGTGCTCGAGGATAACTTTCCTTTCATAATCCTTTAGGGTAACCGGCTTTGCTTTCTTCTTCTTTTTTGACGAAGATTCGCCCTCCTTGTCGTCCTCATCACTGGAGGGTTCGTTGAAAAATCGCGTATCTTTGTCGTATATTCGCGGGTCTTTGCTCTTTAGGGAGGAAAGAGTCTTGAAGAAGTCCTGGTCGAACTTGGGGTCCACCTCATCCTCCTCGGATGACTCGCTGTCGCTGTCGAATTCAGATTCCGAAACGTCCAAACCTCGGTCCTTATCTGAGGAAAGTAAAATTAACAAATGAGAAATTGTGCAATTATCGCAATTTTTGCGCTTTACATTTCTGGAGGAGCTCCTTCTTGCGCAGGTTGTTGTAGGTCTTGGCATAGTCCTGGTTGGTGGTCAACTGCAGATCGTCTCCTTCATCATCCGAGCCGTCGAATAGATTATTATTCATAGTTTTGTTTATTTTCCTGGACTTGTTATACACTTTCGCTCCACACGTGTTCTTTTAACAGAGGCGAATTTGTAAACAGCTGTCGTTAGCGCTGTTATCTCTAGAGATGTGCACACGAAAAGCGTGATTTTCTGATGTGATGACTTCAGCTATAACGAATTCTAAATATCGTTGGTCGAACAAATTAACACGAAATACGGTTTAATGATTTATTTACTCAAAGCTTACTGAGTTAGTTATTCGTTATAAAAAAATATTTTTTAAAGTCGTGACACATATCGATGTTGTCATCAATGAATTCTCATACCTAAGATTTTATATTTACAATTTTTGCAAGTTTTGTAAATTACACTGCAATTTAAACCATTAAGCAACATTCCAAAGAGATGGCAGAGACACCAGAGCCCCAAGCGGCATTGAGCACCTCATCCTCCACACCCGCCGACAAGGACTCCTCCAAGAGTGAGATACCCCACCTTTTTTCTATCACAAAGGTGTTATCATTTTTTGTATGAATTTTTATCTCAGTATGCGTCCTACTAAACGCCACTGGAAACGTCCCCATCATTAAGAAACGCACATGGACAGTGGATCCCAATAAAACCGTCAGCTGGATCCAGAAGTTTATCCACAAATTCCTAAAACTGGATGCCAACGAGCAGATTGCAAGTAGCCCCATAAACCCACCTAGAACCCCCATATCATTGCAAATCTTTATACTGCAGTTCCTCTACGTTAATCAGACGTTCGCTCCCGCCCCAGATCAGATAATCAAGAACCTGTACGAGTGCCACGGGACAAATGGAAAGCTGGTGCTCTATTACTGCAAGAATCAGGCGTGGGGCTAAATCGATACGCACTTGATTTGGCTAAATCTTAAGTATTTATTGTGTATTTTAATTAATGTGAATAAGCTGATGTTGCAAACTCGATTTCACACTTTATTTCCCCCAAAACGGGGCCTAACAATTGTATTTAAATGAATATTACAAGGGGTTTAGTCTCCACGCAGAGCCTCCAGCTCGTCGGCAGCCTCTTTCGATACCCTGTGATACTTCGCCACCGAGGGTCGGTAGTAGTAGGCCTGGTAATCGTTGCGCTCGGACATCTTGCGACGCACTTGCTCTTCCAGAAGGCTACAAAGATAATCAGGAAGTGTTTATAGAAGCAAGTGGATGTCAGATTGTCTTTGACCTACCGGATCTGCGCCTTCTCGTTCTCCTCGAACAGGTAGTGCAGGGATTTCTCGTAGTTCTGCTGCTCCGAGTTTAACAAGTAGCGGGAAATAAAGCGGGAGATAGGGTGCTGCAATGGAGTGCGAAGACATTAATTGTGGGATTAATAATTATTTATAGCTCATCATACCTTCTCGTACTCCCAGTGCTTGGGCTCATAGCCCTCTGGGATCTCTGCCAGCTGCGCCGGGCCCACGAAGATGTTTGCGTAGAGAACCAGTCCAGTGACTGGGATCAGACCGAGCATTACGTAAAAGTGCATCAGATCCTTGAACTTGTCCCACTGGAAGCGCGACGGCTTGATGGTCATGTGGTGGTGTCCATGATCGCCTCCCATCCTGCGCAGCTGTTGTTGCAGGGCTAGAAATCCAAAGTAGTTGGTTGCGTAATGGGGAATGTGTTTACTGCGGTTGCAACGCGGAGGACTCACCATTTCGACAGGCGGGCGTCTGCAGGACAGCCCGGAAGTTCGCGAACTTGGCCGCCGGCGTCAGCAAACGGCTCCAACCGACCATTTTAATCTATTTTGATTTTTAATTCACGATTTGCAGCTGGTCGCGTCAAAGATGTGAGCTGCTGGGCAACGATGTTCGATGTATCGATAACGTTGTAAACACGAGCATGCACGCACCACTAAAAAGTTCTATACACAATTTTTAGAATTCGTAGTTCGAGAACATATTTTGACATAAAACCTTATTTTAATATTTCAGAAATGAAATGTTTTTCAACGATTTTTATTTTCAGGGTTTTCTTATAGTCACAACATAACCCATTAATCAGCTCTAAATTTAATTCTAGTTTTAATTTAAAGTTTGCTGAACAGTGGAAAAGTCATTTCCGACATCAACATAAAGATCGGCTCGTTGATCTTGCCATGTTGAGAAATGGCCATTTATTATTCTTGTAGAAATTTACTTTTAATTTTATACAGTTTGGATGAATATATCATATAGATATAAGTAGAAGATAATGTAGAACTGTAACTGCAAGACTGTAAGTGGAAGTGGACTTCTTGGTCAAAAGCGAAATATTATATTTCCAGTGGGTTTTTCCTATCTTTTTCATAGGTTTTATGAATTAATTTTATATACAATTTAAAAATATATTGGACAATTTTTTAAGTTTCATCGTGACACGACGTGGCACTTGCAAAGCTTGACGGTAAATTGCTCTAGTGAAATCGGAATTGGAGTATCGATAATATGAAAAAATCGTCAGACGTTGACCATCACTATTTATCCACAAAAACAACGTCTGGAAGTAAAATTAACGAAAACTTTTTTTAAACAATAAAAGGTACTGTTTGGCGCATTCTGACTCATAAAAATAGTACAAACTCTAGGAATATGTGAAGCAAAAGCGGGTCCTATCAAATAAGTGTAAATCAAGTAAGCTGGGCTGACTTTTTGAGGCACACACCCGCCCAGTTTGCTGATAAAAGCTCATATAGCGCAAAAAAAGTAAATATCATTAAGTGATGGCAAAACAAGTGCGCAGTTTGTTTGCAAATATCTGCCGTTAAACAGTGTGCGTGTGATTGTTAGCAATTATCAATTTTCCTGTCAGGAGCTTGTGCAATTTTACTCCTGTGTATGTATGTACCTACAGTGGCGGGACAAAGGAGCAGGCCTACGCCTCTTTTAACAGTGATGGCAAAAAGGATTGCAGAATTAAAGAAAGAAATAAAATAAAAATATCATAACTTTCCAGAAAGGGGTACAAAAAATTAGATAAACAAAGTCGAATTTATAAAATGTTGTACTCGTACAAATCTTTATCCACACAGTTGAAATGTGTAAAATTAATTTTATGGAATTTTACCACAAATGTCAATCACTTAGTCACAGACATTTTATGTGCTGTTGTGATAAGCAGTCAGCTTGTTTCATTCTGTGTTGTTATCTGTCATGAATACAACTCATTTGTCTCGCCACCGCTGTCATGCCCATTTGTAGCGCCTCCACTGTATGTGTACCCCGCAAGGTGGGCGCCTTCCAGGGCCAAGTTAAACTTTGGCCAAATCCATTCCGTTCGAATGCACGGCTGTGAATCAGCCACGCCACTATTCGGTACTGGTGCCAGGGCCAATCCAACACCAACCCACGGCAGCGAATAATCAGTCAAGAAAACTAGCTTGTCGGCTGTGACGTCATCGATAGAGTACTGGCTTCGGCATCGCTGCTTATGGCTAATTTATTCTCGCATTTCAGCGGCAGTATATATTCCACATGCCAATATAATCGACTGAGCCACGTCCTGCGTCACCGCGAGAATTCCAATCACATCGAACGGATACGGATAGCACCAGACTGAACACTTACCCACCCAACCACCACCCACAACACCCAACACATCCGCAATGGACTCCCATTCGCGATTCACACCGAGATTACCAGGTAAGTCCGCCGGTCGCTTGGCCAAAAGTCATGATACTCGATTCGAATACCTAGTTTTGATCTTTGATTTCGTAACTGCTTAGCATTTTGAGTGCCATTGCAAGCGATTTGCCTTGTTGGTCGCCGCGAAAGAATTCCCAAAACAATGACAGAACCGCAGTCGAAGAGGCGAACTTTGCTTTGTATAGCTTCTAATATAACTAATATATCGAAAAACATATTAATCGAATTGTAATTACAGAATTAGATTAAATTAACTTAAACTTTGGTAGTTAAGTAAATTTAAAAAGAAAAAGTATTGCTAAACATAAATTCATTTTCTGTGAACTGAATAGAGCTCAATATTTATAAATTCGTCTTACTTCATTTCCAAAAGTAAGTCATACCTGAAGTTTAGTTTCTTTGTAAAATTATACCTGATTATACTTTGTAGAAAGAGAAAATCCACCGTAGGCAAGTTCACCTTTACACGGGGTTCCCCCCACCAAACTCTGTCTTAAGTTTTGGGAGTCATTTGGCCGCGCCGCTTTGTTTTGTTTTCATTACCGTATTGTAGTTTTTTGTGTGAGGGGGAGAGCTGGGCCCCCGTTGGAGAACTAACAGTAATAGTCAGCGATTAAAACTAATTTTTGTGCCCTGCCCCCGCCTAGCCTCTTGCCTAACCCCCCTAAACGCCCAGTAATCCTAACCCTTTGTTTTTGGTATCAAGTTGTGCTACTAACCCCATTTCAAACTGTAAAACCCAGCCTATATGGGCAGCTCACAGTCTCTCTCTGTACATACATATTTCACGCATAAAAATATTACTATCCGAAATGTATGCTTGGTTTGTTGTGGATCCTATGTTACTACTTTTCGCTAGCTGTGTTGTTGCCAATGTTTGTTACGAGGTTGCGTTTGTGTGATCGTTATCCCTAGACCTAGCTTAGAGCCCCCAATCCCCAATTGTCTCTGTTCTGTTCTGTTCAGTAATTGTCTGCCAATAATAATAGCGAAACAGTAAGATTGTTGAATATCTACCAAATCAGATGCCAATGTACTCATCAAATTAAATTTCTCTGATTCATGTCTATTCACTTACTCAAACTCAATCCGAACTAAACTTGTTGCCTCAGGCCGTCAAAATACTTAAGTGAAAGCATTACTTGTAAGATTACGTTTTTGGAATACCAGTCCGCCCCAGGAAAACTTACGAGATTCACAAATGCCTTACCTCTCGCACCCCAAGGTCCCGCCATCAATCCAATCGTCGACAACTCGGACGAGCCCCAGCCGAGTCTCTCCGATCTGCACGACTTCGAGCCGAAGCTAGAGTTCGACGATACAGAGCTGCTGGCTCCCTCACCACTGGAAAGTAAGTAGAATATCCCTCTAAACCGGGGAGTCACAAAACAGAAACCAGAAAGAGAAGGAACAAGAAAAATGTATGTAAGTTATTTACTCACTAATAAATTCTCCGATTCATTCCCAGAAGATGTTATGGTCGGTGACTTTGTACTGACCGATGGTGAGTAAGAGAATTATCTCCGCTTAGTCGATGCTTTACCTCTCTCACTTCGTAGATCCAGAACTAGAGCCCGAAGAGGACGTAAATCCTTTGGAGGACGATTTCGAAGACCAACTCAGGGATCAGTCCGAGACTTTTCAGACGCCCAAGAACAAATGCGATTTCCTCGGAACCGACAAGCAGGGTCGTCATATTTTCGCTATTTATGCGTCACGCTTTCCCGAAAAATCTCAACTTGAGGCCTTCGTTCGGTAAGGGAGTAACTTACAAACTTGTATTACCTCATTTTCTTTATATTCTTAATCATTAATATCCGCAGGGAAATCATTAAAGAGATTGAACCGTTTGTCGAGAACGATTACATACTTGTGTATTTCCATCAAGGCCTCAAAGAGGACAACAAACCATCCGCGCAGTTCCTGTGGAACTCGTATAAGGAGCTCGACCGCAACTTCCGCAAGAATCTGAAGACTCTGTATGTGGTGCATCCGACGTGGTTTATACGGGTCATCTGGAATTTCTTTAGCCCCTTCATCAGCGACAAATTCCGCAAGAAGCTAGTCTACATCTCCAGCCTGGACGAGCTGCGCCAGGCGCTCGGCCTGAACAAGCTGAAGTTGCCGGACAACATCTGCGACCTGGACGACAAACTGAACCCCAGCCGGAAACCATCGACGCCGCCACCCAGCAGCAGCATAAATGCATCCCGGCAGCAGCAGCACAAAATGGCGACGACGCATCAATTCGGTGTGCCCCTGAAGTTCATCGTGATGAACAGTCCCTGCCTTAACTCTATTCCGCCGATCGTGCGCAAGTGCGTGGACTCGCTGTCGATCACGGGCGTGATAGATACCGAGGGCATATTCCGGAGATCGGGTAACCACTCTGAGATCATGGCGCTCAAAGAGCGCGTCAACCGCGGCGAGGATGTGGATCTGAAAAGCGTGAATGTTCACGTAATCGCCGGCCTGCTGAAGAGTTTCCTACGTGACCTCACCGAGCCGCTGCTCACGTTTGAGCTGTACGAGGATGTGACCCGGTTCCTGGACTGGCCCAAAGAGGAGCGATCGCGGAATGTGACCCAACTGATACGCGAAAAACTGCCTGAGGAGAACTATGAGCTGTTCAAGTACATCGTCGAGTTCCTGGTGCGCGTGATGGACTGCGAGGACCTCAACAAGATGACCTCCTCCAACCTGGCCATAGTTTTTGGTCCCAATTTCCTGTGGTCTCGCATTACCACCACCTCCCTGGAGGAGATAGCCCCCATAAACGCGTTCGTCGACTTCGTGCTGCAGAACCATAAGGACATTTACTTGATCGACGTCAATCAGCGCACGGTGTCCGTCGACTAGCGACTGGTCGCCGCCACCCACAAACAAGTCCGTAATTGTAAATTGTTTGATTTTAATGTTAGTCCTAAGTAAACCAACGGTTAGCGGAAAAAGAGCACACAAAACGGCAACGGAAACTAGAGCTGATAGCAGTTTCGTGTATAAAGTGTACTGTACTCCTAAGTTGAATTTTAAACTGTTTAAGTGTGAGAACTGCTTGTAGCCCCAACTCCACGCCAACTCGCCGCCGGATCACAATTATTTAGCTCCCACCACTGTGTGAGCGCTTAGTACGATTGATTTACCAAAGACATTTGCTCGTGTTCGTCTGTCCAGCATCGAGCATAAAAGAAATTCGAAACGAGATTTTATTATTATGTGTTATGCAATAAACGCACATTCCCCATAACCGGAACGAACGAATCTTGGTTGCGTTGCTGAATGCACCTCCCGCACGTATGCAAGTGGAGTTGTGGCGAACTCGAAAATAGTATGTGTAGAATTTTGAATTTCCTTATAGTAATTTAAAAAAAACAATTTTTATATAATAACGGTATTGTTAAAAATAAAGTCAAATGTTAAAACACGAGTTTGGTTTGGTGTATTTGTTTAAACTTCTTTGATTTAAAACAAACAAGAAAGGAAGCTAACTTCGGCAAGACGAAGTTTAAATACCCTAGCCGTAAGTATTTAAAATTCTAAAAAAAAATAATAGAAAGATTTCCGATCGTTCCTATGGCAGATATATGATATAGTTGTCCGATCCGGCTCGTTCCGACTTATATAGTAGAGAGAGCATATAGAAGACTATCTACATGTTTCATTCAGATTCAAAACTGAGGACCTAGTTTGCGTAGAAACGTACGGACAGACGGACTTGGCTAAATCGGCTCGGCTGTTGATGCTGATCTAGAATATATATACTTCATAGGGTCGGAAATGTCTCCTTTACTGCGTTGCAAACTTCTGACTAAAATTATAATACCCTGCAAGGGTATACAAAAAAAACGGAAGCTAGCTTCGGGAACCGAAGTTTGTAATCAGCTTTACTTATATATTTTTTCATGTCAATTTCTTGACAAATCAAATGTAGAAAAAAGTAGATGTTGAAAACTCGGTTTTAACTTTAGTTTTTAAAAATTTTCGATCGTTTCTATGACAGCTATATATCATATAATATATGTATAGTCTTCCGATCTGATCTGTTTCTACCTAAATAGCAATGAGAAAATTAAAAAGACTATCTGCAAAGCTTCAAAAATGAGGAATAGTTTACTTAGAAACGGATGTACGGACATGGCTAGAACGACTCTGCTTTTCTTGCTGATCAATAACACATCGTCTTTGTAGGGTCGGTAACAGCTCCTTCACTGCATTTGCAAACTTCTGACTAAAATTATAATACCTTGAAAGGGCATTATTAAACATAATAATGTAATTCACAGAAAATCAGACCATTTGCTTCTTTAAAGAAATATGAATAAAATGTTTGGGAACCAAACTTGCGGATAATCGCAAGCGATTTTATTATTGATTTCAACGCAAATTGGTTCAGATTGGAATATTAAATATATCATTACGGGTCACAAGTAGTCGACTTAAAGGGCTTAAATGTTGATGTTCTTCAGCTTGCGGTTCAGTTCGTTGAACTTGAGGATTTTACGCACAAAGAAGTCGCCATAGCGATGCGATACCTTGGTGTCGGCTATGTGGATCATGTCGTCGTCAATGTAGAAGTCCAGCTGCAGGAAGGAAAATTAAATTAGAAACCGTTTATTAGCAGTATGGAAAACAACGCACCTCAGAACCCGATTTGAATGTGCCCTCCAGGCCACTGGGTCCCTTGCTCCACACTAGGTTGCGCATCTTGTGCTTGAAACAGAGCAGGCGGATCAGTAGCTTAGAAACGTCATCTTCGCTGGCATTAGGATCGATGAAGGATGCCAGTTTTGCCAGTGGCAGGGTGGTGTACAGCTTCAGATATGACCGCGTCGTGGGCAAATCCTTTTGCTGGCGCACCTCGTCCATGAACACCAGCAATTGGTGCTCCATGGGGTCCTTCACGTAATCCTCCATCGGCGCATCGGCAGCTGGGGGGCAGGGGCTCACGAATCGGGGACAGGCAAAGCCAAAGAAGGATTTGAAGACGTCCAGGTCTCCGCACTGCATCTTGAACATGGCGTCGTGATAGTTCTTCTCGCGCAGCACCTGCTGGATGGACTCATCGATGCACTGGGGATGCAGCACCAGACAGATGGCCAGCAAGTGATACATCTGCTCAGCCTGCTTGTTGATCTGGTCGTTTTGGTACGACCGCGTGCTGTACAGCTGCTTGGTGCGCTGGATGTACAGCAGAATGTCCGAGAAGGTGCGGATAGCGTCGGCATAGCGGCGCATCATCATGTAAGCGAAGCCCACGTAGTAGGACGTGGAGATCTGGCAGGCGGGGATGTGCGAATAGGCGGACTTCTTGTGGATCTCGATGGGCTCCAAAACCTTGATGGCCTGGTAGTAGTCTCCCAGCAGCGAGTGCACGCGCAGCAGGCCCACGAGGGAGAAGTAGCCCAGCATTTTGTAGAAGGAGAGCTTGCCGAAATCACCGGCCACGGTCTGGGGATCCACGCCCTGGGAGATGGCCTCCAGCTGCTTCTTGATGTTAGAGATATCCACCAGGGAGTGCAGCACATTAAGGATGCAGAGAATGCTCCATACGTTGCTGTGGTTCACACACAGCTGCTGGATCTCGTCCTCCGTTTTGTCCGTAAGACGGGCACTGCAATGGGTTCACGTTCAGCGAAGTTCACGGTGAATAAGGAAAACTACTCACCGATATTGCGCAAAGTTCTGGAACTGGTACACGAACTCATCGACGAGCTCCCACAGCCAGATGTCGGGCAGCTCCAGCATCACCGGGTTCTGGGCCGAGATGATAAGGTTGAAAAAGTCGCAGTAGTTGAAGAACGAGTTGATGCGCTGCTCCAGCTTGGGACCACCCTGAATGCGGGCATGGATGTGACGGTAGTACAGCTCCTTGTACAGGATCAGGAAGACCTTGTCGTTGTCGACGATGGCGGCCACCTCCTGCTCCTCCGGCCAGGCGGTCTTGTCAAAGTGGTGGTCGCTGATCTGCGGGAACGTGTTCTCGTACATGTTCTGGATGTCATACAGATTGCCCTCCTTGATCGCCTGGCAGAAGTTCATGAGGAAGTACTTGACGTTGTCCGGCATCCGACTGGCGAAGTAGTTACGCTCGTACTCCATGTCCAGCTGCGGGTCGCCGGTGTGCGCGAAGTCATCGTAGTAGTCCTAAAATGCGGAAATTTCAGTGAGTTCAATATTTTACATTTGGTAGGGGCAGAAAAGTTGGGTTATGTTGTCGGCGCGGCTTCAATTGGGCCCTACGGCCTCTCCGAAAGCCCGGCACTTACCGAATTGGGTGGGTATTCGTCTCCGCCGTACATTGTTGCTGTTTTATCTTCTCCTGGTGCACACAAAACAAAAAGGCAATCGAAATCCTGAGGAATCTGACAACACGCCAACAAATTTTTGGCGAAAAGGGGCTAGAGATGTGAGAAATATATGAATATATCGATATATCGATATTTGGTCAACATTAAATATATATTCGTTAATTTTTGGGCCAAGCTAGTGAATATCGTCGTTTCGCCTTATTTAAGAGCTGGTTTCTTGCATTTTACAGTTATAATTATAATCAAAATTATGGCAAACAATAAAAAACTAAGATACATTTACTGGGCTATTTTAAAACTATTCAATAATTCCTTTGTTTTCAAAATATCGATTAACGTTGCATTTAAGTGGGACCAGTTTCCAATTTCAATCGACTTTTTTCAACATTAAAGCGACGACACACTGGCAGCGAGACGTGTTCGTGTGTCATCCGCGTTAATTATTTTTGTTAATTCAAACGAAACTCTTCCGAAGTGGGCGTGAGCTGGCGGAGTCGCTGTGCAACAGGGGCGTTTTATCTGAATTAGTAAAGCCCCAAATATAAAGAACGCGGAACGGGAAATAAAAGAACTCAAAGCCAACAGCTTGGACGGGACGCGTTGCCATAAATCGTCCACTTTTTACGGAAATTTTTCAGCCCGAAAAGTGCACTTTCCAGCGGCAATTTGTGAAGCATTTCCCGGAAAGCGGATATAAATGTGTTTATAAATCGATTCCCCGGAAGTTTTCGATATAAAGCCTGCAAGATGAGGCTTCCTAGGAGCAGTTCGAAAACAGCATTGGCTTCGCTTCAGTTTGGATTACTTTGCTTCCTATTGCTGGCCAATAATGGCATTAGATCCGTGCAAGCAGGTAAATACGGTGCTATAACTTGAAAAACCAATGAATTGTAGTGATTTTCGTTGGATTTTATTGAGAAATTGTGACATAAAACGATGATTGTTTGTAAGCCAGAATTTGGGCGTGTTCCCCAAAGCTGAAGACTCGCTCCTCCATTCCCTCTTGCTCCGTGCTTCGCTTTTAACTCGCTCTTTGCGATCGTGAGAGAGCGCCCGAAAGAGAGGGGCGAGAGCGATCCAACCGTTGCTTACGAACAGCGGTGGCAAAACAAAAACGACAACTACCAACGCCCGTTTTCTTCTCGCTTGTTTTTGAGCTGTACTTGTTCTTCAATTGTTTCTTGTTTTTTACGCCGGGAAATAATGTCGCCGAGCTTGAAGCGTTTGCCGGTCGCATCCCTGCAATCCGCAATTATGCGGCACTTCCACTGCGCATGCGGCGAAAATCATCTGCTGATTTATGATGCTGCCGGAGCACGTGTTCTATCATCTTTCCGTATGTCAACCGAGTTAAGCTGCTTGTTTTGCAGACGATTAACCCTTTTCCCAAATAAATACATTTTATTAAACAAAATAGGAGAAATGCATTAGATAACACTCAAGAAAAAGCCCATCAGAGTAACCTTTTATATAATATTTCCATTTGAAAGCTTACAAATCTCGTCCATATGTCAACGAACTGAAACTATTTTAGTTGTTTAGTTGCCTGAAAACAAACAATCCAGCGATAATATGCAAACATTTTTATGACTAAAAATAAACAACTGCCCACAATTAATTCGCCACTTATACGCCTTGGAGCGTCAAGAGCAGACAGCAGACATATATCACACTTTGATAATTTATTTCTGTACTTATTGCCCTGAGAATGGCATCATTCGCACCTCGAGTTTCCCCAGATCAGCGGAAATGGCCTTTCGAGAGCCCCGTCATATTTGTTTCATGGAGAACATTAGCCAGATTTTCCATTTAATTCAGCACCATTTATTGGGCAATTATGTAGGGGAAAACTAGTTCAAACTTGCTCCCATATTGATTATTTGCCATGAGATTGTCGTGCGTGTTTCGCTCTGTTTCTTGCCGGGCTTATCAGGTTGATTTTCCCACTTCCCCCAAATGACTCAAAGTCAGCTTAAAGTGCGCACGAACTCCAGATGACCTCGCAAGGGTTGTTTTCCCCCACAATCATGTCCGGAAAGTGGCAGAGTGTTCGCCTAGGAGCTCCTGCTGCACCCATTGTAAAGCACGTCTTGGGGGTTGCAACAGACATGGGCAATTGTCTGGATTTCCGACACGACTTGCCCCCACTTCCGCCCTCTTTCTGTCACGGATCCTGGCGGGCCAAGAACCTCTCGTCACCAGCAAATATTATGGGACAAATAAGCGACAAGAATCTCTGCAGCATCTTGCACAGTAAGACTTCCGTAACTCGATCCAAGTTGAAATTAAAATTCATGTTTTTCTTCATGTAAATATCTTAAATTTAGGCTGGACTTTGGAATTTGGCCATGCCAAGGGATAAATCCCTTTATTAAGCAGTATATATCTCCCCAAATAAAACTTATTCATTCAAACAGATTCTCAAACTGCTGTAGTTATCCAAATATTATACTTCCAAGAATAAAACGAATATTTACCATTCAGACTGGACTAATTTTGTTTACGTATTACTTATTGATGTGGCTTTATTTATGGCCTCAATAAAAAGCGGCCACTGGAACGATTATGACCCGAGAGAAGTACTTAAAATTATTGGCAGACATCCAAACAGACTCTTCACATCTCAATTTAATTATGCCAGTGACAGTTGCGTTCACTTTTCCCCAACAATGTTCAATTGTATATGGGTCATGGAAGTCTGGATATTTATAGATCGGCGTTGTCTTCTTTCAGATGCCTTCACAGATTATTTTTCCGACTATGAGTGCAACCAGCCGCTCCTGGAAAGAGCGGTGCTCACGGCCACATCATCGCTGTCGGAACGAGGACCGGAGAAAGCACGTTTGAATGGTGAGTAATATTGCATTTTTTGTATATCTATTTATTTCGTTCTTGTTTTTGTTAGTTCAGTTGCTAAGTTATATTTCAGTTGTTATATTGCATTTATTATTTTTAAGTGCTGCCCAAAATCGATTAAAATATGCGTTTCAGTTTGATAGGAAATATATTCCCTAAGATACCCATTTGAATATTTAGAGCTGTTATCTTTTTATTTCTAGCTAGTTATAGTTATATAATGAAAAGATATATAGATACTTAAATCCCTAGCACCAAACCCAAAAATTTGTTTGTGTAGTTTTCAAGTCGAAATTGTAAGCTGGAACACAGCTGACTTTTTTCAAACAGTATTTTGTCGGTATATTTGGTTGGCGTAATCGCCAGTAGATTTGTACCCTTTCCACTTGCGGCCATACTGCAAAGAAGAAGCAGCAGCGAATTAGCAACAACTTTGCCCAGCGAAAACGCCCCGAAAACAATGAGTGTTCCGGCAATTAGATAGCTTTTATTCGCACAAAAATGAGCAAGCACATCTGCACCCGCTGGGCCTTTGACCTGTCCAGCTGGTCACCCACACTGCCCCAACTGAGCCAGGCGGTGGCTCTCGTTCAGCCGGAGGAACGCGTGCGCCTCATGAAGTTCCACTTCATAGACGACTTTCTGTCCTCGCTAATTGGTCGCCTATTGATGCGGAAATATGTGAGCACATGCACCGGATTGGCCCACCACCGAGTGCAGTTTGCTCGGGATGTGAGGGGCAAGCCGTACTGGGTGAAGCAGGAGGATGGCGAGTCTTCGCCACTTAGCTTCAATGTTTCCCACCAGGGAAACTTGGTCCTGCTGGCAGGAATTACTGGCGAAAGTCAAGATCCCGACTTTGGCATCGGCACGGATGTCATGAAGATCGAGTACGGCGGCGGCAAGTCTCTGTCGGAATTCTTTCGGTTGATGAGGAGCAAATTTTCGGAACATGAATGGAGCTACATTGGAAGGCCACAGCACAACGACCGGGCTCAATTGAAGGCCTTCATGCGTCACTGGTGCCTGAAGGAGGCCTACGTCAAAGAGCTGGGAGTGGGCATCACTGTGGACCTGCAGAAGATCAGCTTCTCCGTGGACACCACCCACAATCTGGGGGAGGAGGTCTCCCCTCTCATTGGCACCACCCTGCGTTGTCACGATAAGCCTATGGATAACTGGTATTTCGAGGAACACTTGCTGAAGGAAGAGTACTGCGCTGCCATTGCATTCCGGAATTGTCAGCCGCAGGAGCATGGCAGATTTAAGATCCTTGGAATAGAAGAACTTCTTGTGAAGAGCCAGGAATCAGAGCTGGAAGAAGTGGTTGCCTACTGCCAAAGGGCTTTAGTAAAGCCTCACAAACGATCGTAGAATATAAATATATAAATACATATTATTCAAGCAACAGAGCATTGAATCAACTATAAAATGGCATGGCATTTACATTAAGTGAAATCCTAAATCAGACAATTGTTATCCGTAGAATAAACATGCCTTTGCATTACTATTCCAATAGTTCTGCTAAAAATCGAATGACTTGTAATCCTCGTGTTGTCATGTTGCGCGCCGCGCACCCCCAAAACGCGCTTGTTTGCCTGGCACAGGATAAACAAACTCGACGAAACGTACCCGGAAATATGCTTAAAAGGCCATAAACCCAAATTTAGGAACCCGTAATGGGTCTCAGACAGGGGCCAGACATGGTTCGGCTTCGAATTTATGCGCCAACAGGATGGGCCCTCCGTAAGGGTAGCTACGACTCTGCTCGTTTGTTTGAATTATTTTTGGCATTCCCTAAAGTTTTATCGATGGGAACGATGGCAGACTGGCTGATTGCACGTTGCCAACGGGGGACAAAGGAAACTTTAATGCGGCAGAAACGGAACGGGGAGGGGGTTCCAGTTCCCGTTCCCGTTGCCGATGCGAGTATGCAATCCCTGCAGTCCAGCACCGCTTTCTCACACTATTTTGTCACACCTGCTCAGGATTTGGCGCGGTCGGCAATTAAAACAAAGGCAGGCGGTCGCAATTGTTTAGGCCCAACCAATGCAGAGCTGTTCCATTTTGTGTTGACACCATCTCAACCCCCCGGATTACGAAATCCTTTTTCGGCAGGGGTTGAACCCCGCTCTGAAGGACCTCGACCACTTGCAGCTGTCAATCGCAATCGCCCCTAAATTATGGTTTATTAATTGGAAACACCCCCAGGGCGAAATTCGGCAATTGTTAGCCCTCAGTTGTAGCGAATTAAGTCCCTCAGATCTCCTCCCATTTGTTTTCTAGTTTAAGTGCATTTTATTTTGCTTTTGTTTTGATTTAAAATGTATCATTTTCATTTTATTGTCCCTTATCCCGCGACCATTCGCAAACCCCAGCTGGCACATCGTGGTCGGCGAAGAACTCGGACTTCGACCAGCGTCTCATTATTGACCTGGGCGTGGTGCGGAACGTGACGCACATCGCCCTGCAAGGACGACCCAATAGCAATGAGTACGTCACCGAGTACACCATTAGCTACGGCATAACTGATCTAGAGTTCGCCGACTATAAAGAGCCGGGCGGCAATGTCAAGGTAAACAATCGATCCTGAATACAATTGCGAATATGTCCCCTAATCTTCACACTGGAATGCAATGCTTGTGGTGGTGGTGGTGGGTTCTTGCACAGGAACAAAAAATGTATCAATTCAGTGTTATGTCTATATATACGAGAACCTATTTCTGCCATGGTTAGTAATTAGTTCTTTCTAATTACAGTAAATAAAGCCAATTTTTGTAATAAAAACAAAGAAAGAATCGTACAAATAAATTAATTATTTTGAACCTTCTAACTACTTTAAACATAATAAAAATAACAACTCTTTAATTATAAATTTTAATTTTCTCGGTTAATGGTGATATTCAGAAGGCAAATTAATATCTTAGGTAATGGTTTCTCTGTGTGTAAATGTACCTTGGTGGCTGGGAAAGTTTTTCAGCTGCGAAAGCTGATTATCATAATCACAATCCATTATTATTTTTGCTTGCTTTTGTGCTTCGTTTTTTTTATGATTTCCTTTCCTAATTTCATCCCGCATGCATCTGTTATATGTTTGGTCACCACATAGTTCTGTAGCTCACTTCCCTACCCATTCTCTACACTCTGACACTGTGACTAACTAGATTGGTAAATGCACCTTGTGCAGGTAACGCTGCTTGGACACCGGTCGAGAATACATATAACCACTTTCTAACACTCGACCTGGGGGATCCGCGCATGGTGCGCAAGCTAGCCACCATGGGACGCATGCACACGGATGAGTTCGTGACGGAGTACATTGTCCAGTATTCGGACGATGGCGAGTTCTGGCGCTCGTACGTGAATCCCACAAGCGAGCCGCAGGTACGGTGACTAAACCTAGATTAAGATTCATATACAACTAAACCCGGTTTAGATATAAGTAGAAGAGGAGAAGGATCCATGCTTTAAACGCACAATCAGCACTACTCACTAAGCTTAAACTTGTAACTAAATGTAAATATTGCTGTCCCCAACAGATGTTCAAGGGCAATTCCGATGGCGACTCAATCCACTACAACGTTTTTGAGGTGCCCATCATCGCGCAATGGGTGAGGATCAATCCCACCAGGTGGCACGATCGCATTTCCATGCGAGTGGAACTCTACGGTTGCGATTACAGTAAGTCGCTTTTCTAAATTAAATATGAATAAATTATACTGGAATCTTAAAAATATTACTTGCAGTCTCTGAGAACCTCTACTTCAATGGCACGGGGCTGGTGCGCTACGATCTGAGGCGGGAGCCCATTGCCTCCACGAAGGAATCTATTCGTTTCCGCTTCAAGACGGCCTTCGCCAACGGAGTGATGATGTACTCGCGTGGTACCCAGGGAGACTACTACGCCCTGCAACTGAAGGACAACAAGATGGTGCTAAATCTCGACCTGGGATCCCGCGTGATGACCTCCCTGTCGGTGGGCAGTCTGCTGGATGATAATGTGTGGCACGACGTGGTGATCTCGAGAAACCATCGTGATATCATTTTCTCGGTGGATCGTGTCATTGTGAGGGGACGCATCAATGGAGAGTTTAGTCGACTGAATCTCAACCGGGAACTGTACCTGGGCGGTGTGCCGAACGTCCAGGAGGGTTTGATTGTCCAGCAGAATTTCTCCGGCTGCCTGGAGAATATCTACTTTAATTCCACCAACTTTATTCGCGGCATGAAGGACAGCTACGAGTTGGGTGAGGCCTATCTGTTCCAGAAGGTGAACACAATCTACGCGTGTCCATCGCCTCCGATTTATCCGGTGACCTTTACTACCCGCGGATCGTTCGTTCGTCTCAAGGGCTACGAGAACTCGCAGCGCCTGAATGTTTCTTTCTACTTCCGAACCTACGAGGAGACGGGTGTAATGCTTCACCACGACTTTTATTCTGGTGGCTACATAAAGGTCTATCTGGAGTTTGGCAAAGTCAAGATCGATTTGAAGGCCAAGGACAGACCGCGTATCATCCTAGACAACTACGACGAACAGTTCAACGACGGCAAGTGGCATTCGTTTGTGATATCCATTGAACGGAATCGCTTGATTCTGAACATTGACCAGCGCCCGATGACTACGACCAAGAACCTGCAGATTGCCACCGGAGCTCAGTACTACATAGCCGGGGGCAAGGATAAAAATGGTTTTGTGGGCTGCATGCGTCTGATATCTGTGGATGGCAACTACAAGCTACCCCAGGATTGGGTAAAGGGCGAGGAGGTTTGCTGCGGCGACGAGGTTGTGGTGGATGCGTGCCAGATGATAGATCGCTGCAACCCGAATCCCTGTCAGCACAAGGGCGTGTGCCACCAGAACTCTATGGAGTTCTTCTGTGACTGTGCGCACACGGGATATGCCGGTGCCGTTTGTCATACTTGTGAGTGTCCTTTATTATATTTTTAAAATAATAATTTAGTTTATTCAATAATTCTTCCATTTAGCCAACAATCCATTGTCCTGCCAGGCGCTCAAGAATGTCCAGCATGTGCAGCAGCGTGTTAACCTGAATCTCGATGTTGATGGCAGTGGACCACTAGAGCCTTTCCCAGTTACCTGCGAGTTTTATTGTAAGTGAATGTATTCTATATGTTTTTCTTACAAACTGAAATTTATGTTCGCGAAAGAAATCAATCAAAATATGAAGCTGCTATCTTGTCATATTGGCCTTTAAGTTACATATATATTTTTGACATTGATTAATGTTATTTTTGTAGCTGATGGCCGCGTTATCACTACCCTCAGCCATAGCCAAGAACACACCACCACTGTGGATGGCTTCCAGGAGCCGGGTTCCTTTGAGCAGTCCATCATGTACGATGCCAATCAACTACAAATCGAAGCCCTGCTGAATCGCTCGCATAGCTGCTGGCAGCGTCTGAGCTACTCGTGCCGCTCTTCCCGCCTCTTCAACTCGCCTTGTAAGTGGAGACTGCTCTCTTCTAGACTAAAACTGTATTCATAATTTTCCAATATTTAGCTGAGGCTGGAAACTTCCGTCCCTTCTCCTGGTGGATCTCCCGCCACAACCAACCCATGGACTACTGGGCTGGCGCTTTGCCAGGGTCTCGTAAGTGCGAGTGTGGAATACTGGGTAAGTGCCACGATCCCACCAAGTGGTGCAATTGCGACTCGAACAGCTTGGAGTGGATGGAGGACGGCGGTGATATCCGGGAGAAGGAGTACCTCCCAGTGCGAGCAGTGAAGTTTGGCGATACTGGCACCCCTCTGGACGAGAAAATCGGTCGCTATACCCTCGGCCCGCTGCGCTGTGAGGGTGATGACCTGTTCAGCAATGTGGTGACGTTCCGCATCGCGGATGCCTCAATTAATCTGCCACCCTTCGACATGGGTCACTCTGGAGATATCTATCTGGAATTCCGCACCACGCAGGAGAACTCGGTGCTCTTCCATGCCACCGGACCCACTGACTACATTAAGCTGAGTCTGATTGGCGGCAATAAGCTGCAGTTCCAGTACCAGGCTGGCAGTGGTCCCCTGGGCGTAAATGTGGGTACCAGTTATCACCTGAACGACAACAACTGGCATACAGTGAGTGTGGAGCGCAACAGGAAGGAGGCGCGTCTGGTTGTCGATGGATCCATCAAGGCTGAGGTGCGAGAGCCGCCGGGTCCAGTGCGTGCCCTTCACTTGACTTCGGACTTGGTGATTGGCGCCACCACGGAGTACCGCGACGGATATGTGGGTTGCATTCGTGCTTTGTTGCTCAACGGAAAAATGGTCGACCTGAAGGATTACTCCAAGAGGGGATTGTATGGCATCAGCACAGGCTGCGTGGGTCGCTGTGAGTCGAGTCCTTGCCTCAACAATGGCACATGTATCGAGCGTTATGATGGCTACAGCTGCGATTGCCGTTGGAGCGCATTTAAGGGACCAATTTGCGCAGATGGTGGGTTGCTAAAGTCCCCGGTGATTGTGCCCTGTTTAATATGCATTTACTTGTTGCAGAGATTGGAGTCAACTTGCGCTCTAGTTCGATTATCCGCTACGAGTTCGAGGGCTCCTTCCGCTCCACAATTGCTGAAAACATTCGCGTGGGCTTCACCACCACCATTCCCAAGGGTTTCCTGCTGGGCTTCTCTTCCAACTTAACCGGAGAATATCTGACTATTCAGATATCGAATTCTGGTAAATATAACTTTGAAATTGCATAAATTCCTGGTATTCATTGAACACATTTCCTTTCAGGTCACTTACGTTGCGTGTTTGACTTTGGCTTCGAGCGGCAGGAAATCATTTTCCCCAAAAAACACTTTGGACTGGGCCAGTATCACGACATGCACTTCATGCGCAAGAACGGTGGCTCTACAGTGGTCCTGAAGGTGGATAATTACGAGCCAGTGGAGTATAATTTCGATATCAAGGCCTCCGCCGATGCTCAGTTCAACAACATTCAGTACATGTACATTGGCAAGAATGAGTCCATGACCGACGGCTTCGTTGGTTGTGTGTCGCGCGTGCAGTTCGATGATATCTATCCACTGAAACTGATGTTCCAGCAGAATCCACCCAAGAATGTCAAGTCGCTGGGCAGTAAGTTTATCTATAATTAAAATTGTTTTAAGTATTCCTACAAGTTTTCTTCTGATGCAGCTCAATTAACGGAAGACTTCTGTGGAGTGGAGCCCGTGACGCATCCGCCCATTGAGATTGAGACTAGGCCGCCGCCATTGGTGGACGAGGAGAAGCTGCGCAAGGCATATAACGAAGTGGACTCTGTGCTGCTGGCATGTAAGTTGTGGCTTTATCCCTAAGCTGAACCAAACATAAATAATTGAATTCTCTTCTTTAGGCTTGCTAGTGATTCTCTTCCTGCTGCTGATCCTAATGTTCTTCCTCATCGGTCGCTACTTGCACCGTCACAAAGGCGACTATTTGACTCACGAGGATCATGGCGCCGACGGTGCCGACGATCCGGATGACGCTGTCCTTCACTCAACCACTGGCCATCAAGTCAGGAAGCGAACAGAGATCTTTATCTAAGCCACAACTATGCACAAAAATCGTTTTAAATCGCCTTAGACGCGCAACTGCGACGACTCAGACTCACCAGAAAAAAAAAATCAAGATGAAAATCAAATGAACATGGAAAAGGCTCACAACGTATTACAGACACAGAACCTATTTAGACTTTTCCAAGCACTGCCAAATTTTGTTGCGCAAGTGATCGCTACGTAATTGATTTTGAAATTGGTTGGCTGACTTTTGTTCAAGTTTTTTTTTGTACTTTGTTTTGGTTCTGTCTGGTGGCATTTTACCTTATTTTATTTTCGAACGCTCTCAATAGTCACCGAAAACCGTCCATTTTTAGTTAATTTTATGAACACATTTTGTTTGTTTGCGAAATTAAGTTAAAAACTTGTATTTTAAGTTGCTGCCCCGACCGAAAGCAATATCGTGCGAGTAACATAAAGACGAACATTCCATTATTTTTAATACGTTTCTCTCGCTACGGATAATTTAAAAGATGTCTTCTAATTTACACACACACAAAAGGAACACCAGAATAATTTTGTGGCTAAACGAAATCGGCTACTTTAGTAACACAAATCATGAAAAAAGCAAACAAATTGTATTTTTGGAAAATACATTTTGTATGTACGTCTTGACTTGAAATTTGCAAATATACATTATTAGTATGTGTATATAGCTATAAATATATATGTATGATTACGAAAAAAGAGACAATGAAACATTACAATTTTTAACTTTCAATAAAAGAAAACTACAAATAATAACAAAATTTGGTTTAGCTTACCGGTCTGGAGATCTCCATGGAAACTACTGGCTGGATATTATTCAGTCTCTTAAAGTTTATTCAATATAATTTTGTATACTAAAATATATATATATATTTAAATATATATATATATGTGTGTATGTATGTATGTATAAGGATATATGCTATTCCAAATATTAATAATCTGCATGGTTTTGATTTCCTTTGTAAAGTTAATCGTAACAATAATGGTTAACGCTAATTTTGATTACTACGGTTTTGGTTTTTTTTTGTTATTTTGTTTGCTGTCTTGTCTACTATATAATATGTACTGGAATATCTTGTTGGTTTGCCATTAAGCACATGTATAATATTGTTATTATCTAACAACAGTCGTAAGTCACATGTAACTTGTTAAAGGTAGTATAACACTGGGTGGGTCTGCACAATCCAGAATCCATAATCTGTAATCCACTATCCATAATCCATAATCATTATTAAATATTCGCGTCGTTGTTCCATAACTAATCTACACGCGTGTGCATGTTCCCAGTGGACCAAAAGACTATAGTAAAAAGAAAGTATTGCAAAATGCTCGCAAAGATATCATGAAAGGCTCGTATATATATCGTTTTGAAAGTCGTTACACAAGCTTGATCCACTGGGTATATCGTTGTGTCTAGGGGCTATACCCGTGTCTACTCGTATTTGTATTAGTTTTCACTACATTGTACCTAGGTTCAACTATGGGTCAACGTTTCTAAATGGAAGATTACTGTTTGTCGTATTGATTATGTACCATGGTTAGCTGATAAGTACGCTTATCGATATGCTCGCCGTCGACTCACTGCGTCCCAAACAACAAAAACAGCTATCACAAACGGTAAATGAAAATACAAAACTCTACAGGAATACAGGATATTCCGCACTTACTGCTAGTAAGTGCCGCTATTGTCCACCACACATCATTATTTCCCGCACCGGAGGCCAGAGTCGCCCTTAGTTGTGAACGTTGCCGCTGGCCAGCATGCGGTAGCGGTTCAGCAGCTGCACCGCCGCGTCCTGCATGGGCTGGATTTTGCCGTGCCGCGCCTCGTAGACGTCCAGCAAGATCCGCTCTCACAAAACCGTGCAGATGACAAAGAGCAGCGACACGAGGCACAGCATGGCCACAATATCCCGATGCAGTTTCCTGTCCCGATGAAAGGGCCGCGTGGTGTAACACTCTCGACGTGCCTGTCGCAGCAGCCAAACGGGGACGAAGAGCTGCAGCAGATCCGGCACCATGAATCCAATGTCGCGGACTATTTGGTGGGCATATCCCTCGCCGCGCACCACATTCATGAAGAACTGGTCGAAGCTGCTGGCCAGAATGTGAAGCAGGGCGATGCCAACGATGCAGAATACTTTCTTCGCTGTGACCACATTTGACGCGTTGGCCAGGTGCATCACCAGCACGGTGGAGAACAGCTCGGTCACCTGGAAAATTAGGATAATGGAAACCCTATGTTAATAATCTCTTTATATTATATTAAAGGCATAAATTTATTTTATTTTTTGACTCTCAATTGGCTGCAAATATAACAAATGCAACCTTTTTCTGCTGACCCATGCGCAACGGCTCTTAGGCTTTGTATATTTATAGCCATCAGCCAGCAGTCCTTCGACATTTTCCAATTTTCTGGCCTGCCCACAGATCTCCCTCCCCGGCACTCGCTCATTAACGGGGCTAAACTTTTAAGTTTAAACTTTGTCTGGATGGATGGATGGATTTGCTCTTGAAACTTATTACCCTGCCTTGCATCTATTTCCATGACCATAGCTATGTATATAACTATCTGGCCAACTAGGACTGGGCGGTCTAGTGCGGGACAAGTGCGAAAATTGTGAGGGAAAGTGTTCGAATTGAAGCGCATATTGTGTAAGTTTGGAGCGCCCTCGCGCAGGACGAACTTTGCCAATAAATTATAGATGGCCGGTAACTGGTTTAGGGCACATATGACAGCACGTTTCAGCGATATTTGACTTTGACTTGTGAGTTCCAGGTTGCACGTTAAGATTTACACCGCGCAACCAATATAATAAAAATAGTTATAATTAATAAATTGTGCCTTCTTAATACTATAACTAAACTAACATTAATTAATTCTGTATAAAAAATCTCTCCTTCGATTCTGGAGCTAAAAAAGAATTTGTTGTATATAATTTATTTCCCTTGAGATATTTTCTTCCGGTATGTTGGCTGCCCACTCACCGTAAAGAAGAGCTGGTGATTCCACTGATTGTAGTAGTCGTCATTGTAGTAGTTGATGTACGCCCACCAGGCATAGTAGTGAGAGAATATGGAGAGCAGGAAGAGCAGGAACATCGAGTACCGCACGCGCTGCTGCAGGATCAGGGCGATTAGCCGCTTGATGCACTCGTACAGGGCAATCACGGCGAACACAGTCAGGATCCACATCTTAAAGCTGTTGGGAGTGGCGTTGAAGTACATATGCTTGTAGGCGGCCACTCCGGACTCGTAGGGTCCCTTGAAGACGGTGTCCCAGCAGGAGCAGGTGCAGAAGTGCCTGTCCACGTAGCGGGCATAGTTCTCCCAGAAATACCACAAGATGACGATGTGGGCCGGCGGAATGAGGGCGGGGGCCAGCGAGCCGCAGGCAGTGGGCAGCCATGCAATGTCGAACATCTTACAAATACAGATAAGGATACTCCGATAATAATGATATGTCGTTTGCTCGCTCCGTGCTCGTTTTTCTTTCTATTTTTAAAATTTCCCAATCATCACGTTCCAGTCTGAAGAAGAGAAATGGAAAAATGTCAGTTGGGCAATAATTTAATAAAGTCATAAACCATTTTAATTGAGTTTTCCCAGAAAAAAAGCTTATAAGAGAAAAAGTTAATATGCAAATGAAAGCAAAAATGGCCATAAACAGGTCAGGATGCACAATTAAATGGCATTTTTAATGAGCCAGCGAAACAATTTGCACGTTTGAATAAGTTAAGTTGATTATTTACATTCTAAACGGTCAACAATGACAACTTGATCACTTGGAAATACAAACTAACTAAAACCATAATATATATCATTGCTTACTATACAATCCTAATATCAATAACATTTTAATAGTAAAAATAAATGTGATTCTCTTTAAAAGATGTTATGAGGGCAGATAAGCCTACACCTCTTTGTATGACACTGATTTATTTATTGATCAATTAAGTGTCATTAGTAATCAAGTAATTACATAATTCCAACTTATTACTCCGTAAAACCATTAACGAACTGATGGGTTTTCCCCTAAAACGGACATTGCATTGTCCCCGTAAAATATGCATCATTAGCATACAAGTGATTTTGGTATAAATTAATAAAATTATTTCTAGTCATCTAATTAAAATTCATTGTAAATCGGTGTATTTGTACTCCAGAGATAGGACACGTAAGTAATTTTCCTCTTGTGATACTAACAAAAGAAACTTTCATCATTTATCATCAGTTCCCCTGCCAATTTTGTAATTATCCACAAGTGCAAATAAACAAATGAAAAATATTTGTTATGCAATAGGTAAATACAACAAAGACTAAACAAAATCCCATTAGAAAGATTGGGTAAACAATAAATGCAAGTTTTCCCAAACTTATAAATCACTTGAAATGTATTTCCATTGAGAAGGAAATGTTTGGACGATCGGTATTCGGCGTCTTTATAAATATTTCAATATTTCGTTTTGAACCAACGACATGTTATTTCTGTTTTGTACAGTTATGAAAATAAACAAAACGAGGCGCAGAAAATATATTCCGCACTCTTGGCAGTGCAACACGGACGAGTGTTTTTTATTTAAATTAAACCAGAGAAGGCCTGCCAGTTGACGCATTGCCATTGCTCTTCGTGGACTCGCACGTAAATTTGCATGCAACTGCGAATGCAAGTGCAGCAACTGCGAATGACCGACTGAATGTCATCCCATCCACGGCACTTGTGTGCCCAAAAATGATGCAATTATAAATTCATGTGCTGCAGGCAGGGGACCAAGGGATGGATGGGCCTACTCTACGCACGGTGAATGGCATTCCAAGCGGTGCCACGGCTGCCAAAAAAATCAAAAAGCAAAGCGAACGGTCATTAGTGCGGACACGAAGCCGGCCCCTCAATGGGCATCTGAATGTGTACCACGGGAATGGGAATATTCTCGTATGGCGTTGCCGCTGGGAAAGCCAGCACCTGCGATTGAGACAACAATGAGAGGTGCAGCCAACAAATAAGAATGGATTTTGGGAACGAAGGTTGGGATACCCTCGTAACATCCTGTCAAAATGGTCAAAACTATAATATTTTTTTGCAAGCTTAAATACACTTTTTAGAATCCCTTGCTTGGTTCGTAAAATAAAAATAATAAGAGCATCTTTATTTTTTACATTTTCTATTTCATGTACGGTATTATTATACCATGTACCGTAGGTACAAAGGTATATTAATTTCGTGCAAATGTATGTAACAGGCAGAAGGAAGCATTTCCGACCCCATAAAGTATATATATTCTTGATCAGCATCAACAGCCAAGTCGATCTAGCCGTCTGTCCGTCTGTCCGTCTGTCCGTCTGTGTAAACGCCTAGATCTCAGCAACTATAAGAGCTAGAGTCACCAAATTCGGTATGTAGGTCGGAATGTTTTGCAAGCAGATCAAGTTTGTTTCAGATTTAAAGATTTCCCTCCCACTCCCCCGCAAATCAATAAAATCAATAAATCAATAAACGCCTATATCTCAGCAACTATAAGAGCTAGAGTCACCAAATTCGGTATGTAGGTCGGAATGTTTTGCACGCAGATCAAGTTTGTTTCAGATTTAAAAATTTCCCTCCCACTCCCCCGCAAATCAATAAAAACGTTTTGCAGCCGCAAATATTAGCATATATCTTTCTTTTTGTGCATAGGCATGCATATGTAGAACATGTATCAATACCGAAAATCTGGTAAAGATCGGGTGAAAAACACAAAAGTTATTTACTTATCAGTGTGCTATCTATTTGGCAGCTAGCAACAGGTGCATCCCAAAAAACAACAACAAAACTGATGAGCGCAAGAAACTAACTCCCGTGCGCAAAAAAGAGAGGAGGGGTTATCTCTGTCTCTGTCTTGCACACGCAAGTGCATGAGATGGTGGTGGTTTTGCAAAGAGCGAGTTTGTTTACATTTCTCTAATAGGCAAAAGTCGCAATAGGCAAAAGCTGCGATATATTTTGGTACATGGTATATAACAGTCGTTCACGAACGACTGTAGCTTTCTTACTTGTTTTATATACAAACTATGCTTCCGAATAATAATACCCCTCAGAGAGGGTGAAAGTACAAGTGTATTTCGGTCTGTGCGGCTGCTCCTCAACTTAATTAAAACATCGCCCTGCAAGGTGCAGCTGCCAGCGGAAAACTATTTCGATTTGTTTTGATTGCCGCTGGTGTTCGGCTACCAACTTGCTTTTGTTGCGCCACATCGCCCTATAAAAACCAGCCAAGCCGAGCCAAATCAACACAGAAAACAATAAAACACCGCCAAATGGAAGCGAGCGTTTACAATTGACGTCATGCTGGAGAACAGGAGCATTGGTATCGAAAACTTAGCTGAGCATAAGATACAACCCGTTGCAGCCTGCGATATGAATTTCAAATCGAGAACAAAGCACTGAAAACATCGTATAAACAATACCCAGAACTCTCTGCAGCTGGAGTAGAATTAATGTGGGTCCACTTCAACTCCAAAAATGACCCACAAAATCGAACACTGGCAGAGGAATCGATGATGTGAGGGAGACCCCCAATTTGTCAAAGGCACAGCAGCTCATGCGGAAGAAGCCAACCTTCAGTTCCTATTAAATCAATCTGCATTTGGGTCAGAAGAGGCACACAGGACACAGCGAATTAAATGTATTCAGCGGGAATACATTTCCCCTCAAGTTCCTGGAAGTTTACCAATACATTTTTTTACATTTGTTTGTATAGCTCCAATGAATCAAAATTGTAAATGATTTATTGGTAAACTTTATATTTCATGCGGTACAATGAAAGAAAGGAATATTTATTTTATTTTGTACCCTGTATACACTTATATTAAGGTAATAAATTGAGCTACAGGAAAGTAGTAGTTATTATTTCAAATTAAGGTGTTTGAGGAAAATGTGTATATATGTTTACATTAACCTCTTAAAGACTCTGCCTGAAAGCTATCTGTACTTGAGCCTTTGCCACAAGAGTTAACATATTTTTGAAAACTGAAAGAAACACTTGCTACTCAGTCGGAGTATTATCCCGGATAGTTGCCCCTAACGAATCGCGTGCACAGTCGTTTGAAAGTCAGTGTGCAAACAACACCTCAGGCAATGGCAACGACAACAACAGAGCACTGGCACAAACAAGGAATAAGGAGCAGAACAACCATATCAAGTCGACGTTGGTGTGAGCGACGGTAAAGCTGTCAACAGTCGTCGCGTCGTCACTTGAGCTGCATTGTTGTACAAGTATTTGTCGCACGGGCAACGCGTCGTATGAGTAATGTGCGAGTGACGGCGTAGATTGGCGGTTGGGTTGGGAACGGGGAATGAGTATGGAAATTGGAGGCGGGAAATCCCTCCGGCCAGGCGAGTCCGTGCAGTCGAGTGGCCTTCTTTGCATGCTCATTTGTGTCCCTTTCAATTGTCATACGGCTTGCTTTTTCGTTGCTGGCATTTGTTGGAGTAACCAGAGTACGCCAGACACTTTGTCTGCGAGTCGTGAGAGAGTCGTAAGAGTTATGGAAATGAGACCAGGATTGGGCTGCCTGCCGGGTCTGAGGCTTGGGAATAAATTTCAGACACACGACCCTAATAGCCCGTGCAATCGTTGCAGGTGATAAACGAACTAGCGACGAGCATGCAAGGAAGTCGATGGCTGTTAACACGCGACACTTAAACTCGAACTCGTGCTCGTATCTCCGTGGATACATAAACACATAAGCATAGACACGAGCATTACAATAATTATGCACAGCGGGAAAACAGGCAGGAGAATCAACATCTCAGTTTTCTGTCTAAATAAAATGATTACTAGTACGATACATTTTCCTTGAGCGTCTTCTCCTTAGCCTTTAGAATGTAATCTTAACAAGACTTTTCATATTGTTTATCTCCCTTTTCCCCATTTAATTATTAACACTTCTACACCTCTTAATATTTTTCTTATAGTGTCTGCCGTTTTCGGGAGTGTACATATCTCGGAACCTTTCTGTAAACGATGTGGGCGGCTGGCTGGCTTTGCACTGAGATAAATCGCCAGCAATAACATTGCCTGCATGGCGCTTGTTTAGTCAATATTTGGCTGGGCATCAAGCCGAATATAATCGAATCGAACGAAATGCAATTACACACACACAGATGGAGGAGCACCATTAAATATAGAGCCGCCAGAAGAGTTTCCGGTGCGGTAAAAAAACGTGGAAAATCGAAATACAATTAGGCGAAGCCCTAGAATGTGTACATAAAAGCGACCCGAACCTAATGCGCGGTAGTTGGGAGTTACTTGGGCTGGGTTGGACTCGCTTCGCTTCCCCGGGATGCTGTCCCTCAGTTTCCTTTCCCCTTGTTTCGCCGGCTTCCCTGCGTTCTTCCCCCGCCTTACCGGGCAGCGGGAAATTCACTTTTCCACGATATGTGTTCGGCTTATATACAGCTTTGTTTAAACAAATCCGTTTGGGTGTTTATTTTTTTGGAAGAAGAAAAAGAGAAAACTTTGTGGGAACAACAACCGCGGGCAGGTCGTGAAAAACGCGACTGAAATTATTGTTATGCTGCGTGTGAAATTCTGCTCTTGTCTTTGGCAGCCGGCGCCGGCGTCGTTGTCTGGCCAATGTTTCCTAACAAGAAAATAGGGGGAAGCTCTCAGCTGATGAGAGTTTTTCTTGCTGGCCGGCCAGCCGTATGTGTATGTCGTGCACTGTAGCCGGCGCGCGCTCTCGTTCTCCCGCTTACAAGCTCTCTCTTCGCTGCGCTCTCTCGATGGGAAGGTGCGCCGAAAATACTGGGAAATGCATGCGGCTTCTTGGGCAGCACATTAAGTATACGCGCCGTGGCCGCTCTTTGCATTATCAGCTGCAATGGACTCACGTGGATCCTCCACACATGCAATATTATTTGCATTTCATATACTTACTTGGGAACTATTTTGTGCACCTGTTGTTGGTGGTTATTTAATTAGCTTTTCCGACTAAAAACGCCATTTAGTTTGTAGTTTTTGCACATTTATTTTGAGCTGTTGGGGTTTTTTTTTGTAACGTTACCACAAATACACTTGTCAAACAATTACTGAGTTAAACTAATTGAAATACAAGCAGCTTAAGTGAAACACATACAATGCACACCGAAAATTGCTGTCAAAGTGCATCTTAAATATGCTAATTAAATGGGTTTCCCCCGCTTAGGGCTGGGTTTTTCCCTCCCTCCTCCTTGTTTTGGTATGTTTCAACAATTTTATTTTGAGCACAATTGCAAACAGCCGAGGCCATTGTTCGCTCACATAGCGAAGGAAGTACATAAGTTTGTCCCAACAATGGCTTAAATTTGTAGTCTAGTAATTAAAATGCTGGCCGAGACTTATTCATCTGCCGCTGTCATTGTTCTCGGCGGGCCCATTGTGAACGACCAGATATCCCCGATATACTATATAGTTTACACGGATATACATATGTACATATATAAAATTATACGGCTAAGTAAGTATCAAGAGTATAAATTCGTTATATTTCGCTCCACTGGCATTATCCATCTAGCCATTATCCAATTACCATTATCCTTACAGGTACAAGTACTCGTTGACTTTATCAAAGTCGTGTTTGCTTAGCTCGGCTTTACTGTAGACATTGTATACAATCTAAATTAATACCTATAAGATACACACAATCATTTGGAGTAGACATTGAGATTCAAACGCAATTTGTTTAATTAATCCAACATTTACACAAAGCATGGAATAATCCTTAATCGGTCTATGCTGCCATCACAATACAATTGAAGTACAAGGAGTCCGCAATTCGTTTGATTGTGTTGTCCCCATTATTATTATTGTGTCTTTACATTGCAAGCAATCTGCGAATGCCATTCGAGTGTGCCTAGATCTGGGCGACTTTCCCTGAAATTATGTATAATTTTCCTATAGAATTTCCCTGCGTGCCTCCAAATCCCGCACTCCACTCGCTCTTTGTACTAATTTTGACTCTGCTAGGCCTGCGGATAATTGGCCTCATATTAACCCACTGTCACATGTACCCACATTCCGTTCTATCGTCTCTCTGCCTAAGCATCCCGTAAGCTCATTATATATGTCTTCTATCACTAGTGTGGTCTCCATGTCCTCGTCTATGCTAGGCGGATTTTCCTGCTTCATTTCTGTTTGTTATTTTCATTTCCATTGTAGGTCCTTCAATGGCACTGCATTCAGCCCCTGGTCATTCGTTACTTGAGGGTGGAATCACTTTGCCCAAGTCCCAGTGTCTAATTTCGGTTGTCTGACTTACCAAGCACAATTTTATTGGCTTAGTTCAACATAAAGACTTCAATAAGTTGCAATTCCTATTTAGAAATCTCATACATAATTTAGCAAATTAATTAGCACGTTTCACAGATGATGCAGAAATGTTTCCTTCGGCAAACAGGATTGAAAGGGACTACTGGATTTTACATTACATTATTTGGTACTTCGTAGTTACCACTTGATGAGTACTTTTTAAATTAAGTAGGAATACATTTAATAGTGTCAGATGCTTAAAGATTTGATTGTAAATAAAAAGATATTTCGCTTAGAGTCATGAAGTTATGTAATGAACACAAATCATAATAGCTAAAACGAATACATAAATAATTCTCCACTCAACTTGTAACTCCTGTCCGCCCAATGATCTGCTGTTCCAGAAAGTAATGCTAGGTTCTCCTTGCTCCCTGACAGACCCTTCAGAACTTACTCTGCTCCATGGCACTGCTCACCGAATTGTTAATCTCGGCCACCACAACGATCTCCTCGTTCTCCTCCGTCTCCTCGGGCACCATCATCAGGTTGTTGTTCATCAGGTAGGTCTCCATGCGGTGATCGCCCTCGGGGGCAGCCCCACCCGTGGTCGAGGTGCGCAGCCTGTGGGTGAAGGAGGACCTCGATCGGGTCATGTACGATGATCTGGTGGTGGAAACCCTCCTGAGGATTCCGCGTCCATAGAAAAGCATTCGCACCTCGACGCGAAACCGCGGATGAGTGGCTGCGTACAGGTACGGGTCCACGCAGGCGGCCGTCTTGCAGAAGAGTGCCGGAATCATGGATCCCAGCGGGGTGATGTGCCGCTCCAGACCGAAGACACCCATCATGGCCACAACGGCGTAGGGCGACCAGGCCAGGAACCACAGACCTATAATGGCCGCCACAATGAAGGCCAGCTTCTGCTCCGTCTTGGCCTTATCCTTGTTCGACTGAATCCGGCTGGCCGTGAAGACCACCTTCAGGATATAGAAGTAGGAGTACATGATGGTGGTCAGTGGGATGGCGTAAGCTGCTACGAAAAACAACGCCATGAAAATGCGGGCAGGCGTCTCCTTGTTCAGATAGTCGAAGCTGCAGGTGGTCAGGAAGCCTTCGGGCACATAAACCGACAGACCGATGTCCAGAGCCGGCATCACGGCGAACAGGAAGCTGTAGCACCAGATCAGCAGGATAATCAGGTAGGAGCGCACGCGGGAGCAGCGTCTCAGGGGCTGAAGTGGATGCACCACCACGTTGTAGCGGTCTAGAGCAATGGCGGTGAGGGTTCCAATGGCGCAGGTGCCACTCAAGCCACCGACAAATCCGTACAGGCGGCAGGCTGCGGGTAGAGATTAAGTTAGTTTCGCTGTTTGGCAACCTCATTTTTTTTATTTCTAACCGCAAGACAGAGAGAACAAATTATGATAAATGCAAATTCACTTTAAGAAAGATTAGTACCCTTCTTTTTCATGATTTTCATAACGAATTATGCTTCAGCATCAAGCCGCTCACCTGCATCCCCCAAGGCCGGGCCCTCCTTGATGTTGTTGTAAATGGCAATTGGGCATTTGATGAGCATCAGGAAATCGCAGATGGCCAGATTCATCACCAGAATATTGGCCGGAGTGCGCAGCGACTTGCGGTTGGCGAACATGAAGATGACGAATGCGTTGCCCACGCATCCCACCACCGAGATGAGGCAGTACAGGGCGGCCATCACCAGAAAAGTGCTCGAACGCGGTGGCTCAAATTGCAGCCAAAAAGGGTTCACCTTTGCGATGTAACTCAGGTCGTATTTGTCACGGTAGTGGATGTAGCCGGGATATGAACTGTAATTACTGCAGCAAAGGGTTAATTAATGGTTTGTGGTTTATCTCTTCCTATAACAGTGCGTATACTTAATATTTAGCTTGCTTACTTTATTTAAATGATTCATTTCCTACATATTCATATGTAATACTTAATCTTTCAAGTTATAAATATTTTCAGCAAATTCTATGGCTATGTAAAAGCATTTTTAAGTAGCTTTACCACATGACCCGATTCTCCTTCCCCTTTCTGTCACTTTGGGCGCATTATGAATTCTAAGCGAGTTAGTTGAATATGCACACACTAGAAAATTAAGCCGAGCTTATCGCGATGACTTGTTGGGGTTGTCAGGGGCAGGAGAATGTGCGTTATCTGGGGATGTGGGCATGTGCAACCCCCCTCGACAAACCTAACCCCTTACCTCAGTGCCGTGGAGACGCTGTCATTCACGTGCTTTTCGTGGTCCTTGCCAACATTCATCGCCGAGGAGGTCGTCGACGCAGTCCCTGCCGCCGTGGTTGTGCTGGCTGTGGAGCCGTGGCTCGAGTTGGCCAGAATCTCGGAGAGGGAAAGGGCTCCGGTTAGCCAAAAGCTGCTGCTGCCAGCCGCATCTGTAGTCAATGTGGGCAGCGTAGACAGGATGATGGTTTCCATGGCTGCTTGGCGTTTTTTGGGTCCAAACAAAGTTTAGGAGCTTCCCAGCCAAGCGGCAACTGGAACGTGCCCGCAGAGGTGGACGCGTAAAGTGCGCTTATTTGCTGGCCGCATTTGGCAAGGATGCGGCGAGTGGCCACCGCAGGGATCCCGTCACTGGTGCAGCAGCAGGAGTTGATGCGGCGGAGATGCTGCCGTGGTCACGAACCATTTTCCGTGTGCCCAACGCCAACGGGTTAGCTGCAATTAGCCTGTCGCCGGTGACCCTTAAATGGGGACAGATAAAAACGGGAGCTTAGTTTAATCGATTTCCTGTGTTTAATTTACCGCATTCGGTTTAAGTGGTGTTTCTAACCAATTTAATCACAATTCTAAGGTTCCTATTTTGGCTTAAATCTAGTCTTGGCCATGGATTTGGCTTACCTGTGGTCCAGAAATTACTTTCAATTGTTTTCATACGAGAAGCTTAAAAATATATAAGTTTGTATGCAATTTAAAGAGTAAATTTAACATAAATATTCCTGCTGGCTATAAGCTTTTAGCTGTTTTAACATTAATTTTTTATTCCCCCCCTCAGCAATTCCTCAATTAAAAACTACTTTAAAAGCTCAAAATACTGTGCAAATGAAGTTCAAAGTATCCGAGGTGTTTGCGGAATGCAAAAGTTATTTAAGCATCGTGAAAACAATAAACTTTTGTCAAGTTTTTTTAGGGAAACCAGTGGAATGCCCCAGATGGGAGTTATTAAAAGCAGCGTGAAACCAATAACATTGTCTTAACTGTGGGTGTTATAGTTAAGAACAATGACGAACTTTCCCTTTTGCTTTTCATAAAAAAGTTTTTAATGCTTTGGACTGACCTCTTTAATAAGCGTAAAAGCAGGCTTTATATATTGTATATAAATCCTTTGTAAAGATAAACACTTGTGGCAAGTTTTCGTAATTTATAGCTAGAACTAATTTAGCACAACGGGCACCGCATCATGATTTGTTAACAACTGTTACCGAGGCACTCTGGTTGCGGAAACCAACACCGATTGGATCCGGATCCGGACGTGAACAGGAGAATCAATTAACACCTGCTTGCTCAGGATGCCTGAGGTCAATCCGGATGATTACTTACGAGCACTTGTATTATGTAAATCCCGAGGAAAATGTATTTAGTTGGGGAAACTTAATTGCTTATTAAATAACTGCCAGCCTGGCCACGTGAGCCTGCAGGCGGGCATTCGAGGAGCCGTGGTCCTGCCGCAAGTGCTTTTCAACTGAAACTCAAACACGAACTTCTCCGGGCCCGGGAAGAGGAACCTGAGCATAAACAGCACTTGGCGGCAGTCGTCGAGGCCAAAGACAAATTCCAAGCTCAAAACTTTTGCCCAGAACTGCAGCGCGAGTGCGCCGCAAGAACAACTTGAATGTCTGGGAACAACTACAAGTGACCCATGACCCGGTCCCTTCTGCTCAAGCGTTTGCTTATTATATTTACAACTCTCGTTGGGAACAACACAAGAAAGTCGGAGACGGCGACGGCGACAGCGACGACTCTGCCTTTTGTGGGAGATCCGCTGGAAAATATTGAGTTCCGCTTTGAAATTGGCGTAGTTTTCCATTGGCCTTTATGGCATTTAAATGTCCCTAATTGGCCAATTGAATGATTGTCTTTGGGTACTAGTTTTTGTTTTGGCCTTTGTTTCCCCGCAATCGAATGCCCTGCGATTTTTGGGGGGCAAAAAGCTGTGGCATTGGCAATTAATCACTCAGAAAGGATATGGAAAGTGGCCCTTGTTTAGGTTTCCATGGGAATCTGTGCGCCTGGCAGTGGCAGTCAAACAGCTCACGCTGTTCTCTGTCAGTTAATTTGAAATGTGCACAGGCTGCTTTTGAATGCTCGTTAGATGTGCCCAGTTACAGGGCCCTGAACGAGCTTCCCAGATGCAGCACTTTTCTTAGAAATCGACCAACAAAGGCAAAGGAATTGGTCGCCAAACAATCTCATTGGGTATGTTCCCATTCATGTGCAGCTTGATTTACAATAATTTTATTCACGGCAATTAGGTTTTGCAACTTTGAGCATTCTGCGCACATTGAATTTCTGCCAAGTATTTATATATTGGCAATAAATATAGGATATAGACAAAGAATATAATGAAACTAGTTTCGTTGCCTCTTTGTAATATTTTGATTTATATTTATTTCTCCAGACAATCTATAAATATTCTGGTGCATTTGTTTAAAAAAGTACAGAACTTAAGTAGAAATTAAATGCGCATTCCGGTCTTCTCCTTCGTACAGGATTATTTAAGGTCAGTCAGGCGTATTCAAGCTAAGGACTTGTTTTTATCTACTCGAACTTAATGAAGAGTTTTATTTAACAGATTTTAAATGAGTGCCAGGCCAATGGAGCATAACCTGTTGAATGTCAAGTATTTGCATCTTTCTGCTTGTCAATGTACAAAGCCGATTATAAATGTTAAGCCAAGCCAACATAGAAAGATACTATACAAATTTATTTAAAAGACTCAAAAACGAAAATAAAAGTTACGTACATTTTAAAGATGCAAAAATGTATTTTAAAGCTACTTCCTGTTGTCCAAAATTTACATTTAAATATTCACATCAATTTCCGGTCGTACCTAATTCTTAGCATTGTGCTAAAAAATATTTATAAATATTTAATACGTTGTTATTTTCAGAACAACTTTCTTTTCATTACACTGAATACCTATATTTTTCCTTAGACAAAGCAAATTGCTGTCGCGGAACGTTATTTTTTTCAGTTAATCATTTCCATTCAGGAGCTTCAAAGGAATGAACTAAGGTACTAGGACACTCTCTGGGCCCTCAATAAATTGTGCAAGCTGGCGTATCTTTTTTGGGCCCATTCAACATTCATTCGATTAGACCAAGTTCCTTTGGCGGCCAGGGCCACGCTGCTGCAGATTATCCACTCGTATCGGGCTCTTTTGGTGCACTAAACAAAAGCGGAACCATCACTTAGGCGCACACTCTTGCACGGCGGATATGCGCCTTTTTGCCTGGATGCAGAAGCCCCTCGTGCCGCTTTTGCCAAATGCATTGCGTCCTTTATTTTTGCGCCACAATTTGCATCCTCACTCGCAATTTAATTATGAGTGGAAATGGTTTAAAGTGTTCAGCTCTTTCCCGAGCGCTGCCGCGTAACATTTTGTTCTGTTTCGGGGGGGGCTGCGGAATGATTGCACGGAAGCAATTATCCAGCCACTTGCTGAAAAAGCTGCAAATCGCTAACAAGCAACGCAAAAGAGCAAAACAATAATTTATTTAAATTAAGTTTCAATTTCTTTCGGTTGGGTTTCGTTGGTCGGTTGAGGCAGAAGCTTACACAATAATTGCATAGCTTAAAGGGCGGGAATCGGTTTACAAAACTGCACTATTTAATATGTTCTATGGCTTTGACCTTCGGACAACTGATTTCGCCGAAAGCTATCCTTGGGTATGATTTTAAGCGGCTATTATTTTACGAAGGGGGTTAGCCTCGTTGTGGATTTAACTGCTTGCCATAACATTGCCTTAGACCACATATATATTTTAAGTGTGCTTTTTCAGCACCACAGTTTAATAATTAATAATTAAAGATAATTAACAAATTTTATGAGAATATTTAAATGGAAAAATATAGTTTGGTTTGCTGCAAAAATTAATTTGAGGACGATTCTTTGGTTTTTTTTAAATATTTATAAGCAGTACATATTTCTTTAGCCTTGATTCTTGTTTTTTCTCATAAAATATATGAAAACCTTTTAGCTAAAAGTCATCTAGAATACCTGTTACCTGATGCATTCGGAACACGTTATCCCGTAAACATTTTGTATCCTTAACGTATCTGATTGAGAATTATATGCCTTAAAAAATGTCTATAAATCGCTCGCTTTTTTGACTCGAAATGCAGAAAATCACGTTCATTCCTAAGCAATTGAAGCCATATTTTTGTAAAATCAAATTTTCGCCAGAGTTAGCAACAGCTAACCCACGCATCCAAGGCACATGTGTCCGGATCAGACGTGTAATGTGGAGTATATCCTGTATGCAAAGGGTTGTCCCAGCTGCAGGATACAACGCACAGCTGATTCGCGGTCATCTAGTGAAGGCGTCAGGCAGGATTAAAGAGTAGGTAAAACCAAGTCGTGCCAGGTTTCAATGTTGTTTTTTCTTCATTTTTTAATATTTTCTTTTTTTGCCATGGGATCCCATGACCCCCATGGGTATATTGATTTATGCTCGCGCCAGTTTTCATTTCACAATTTTCACTTATGTATGGCAGTTTATTGCAGTCCTCATCTGCACTCAGGCTCAGCACTTTCCCCAGCCCCCTTCACACATTCCCTGAGCCGTAGCCACATCCTTATCCCCCACCGATTCCCCTGGTGCACGTGCCTCGGTTGGGCTGGTTATTCTAAATGCAATGCGGCCCAAGGCTGCGACAGAACTGAAAAGTTCCGTGTAGCCGCCATCATCAACAGGCTCTTAAATGCCTAAACATGCACGGAGAACAAGGGTACATTTTAGAGGTAATGTCTAAAAATTAATAAAGATATATTTGAAATAAATATAAATATAATATTTTATAAATTATTTCAGATATTATCCGTAAGGTTAGTACCTTTCTTGTGCTGGCTTTTGTTTCTTCAAAGCCTGCGGCATTTTCCCTCAGTGCAAGGGTGATGAATACTAATGCTGATGGCTAGAAAAACTGAGATAGCGAGGACACGTAGCTGAAACTGAGATTTGTGCCGCATTAGAGGATGTCAAGTATTCAATCTGCTTGGAATTAAGCCACGGCACCTTTAAGATGCGGATTCCCATTGTGACCGGCCGGCAAGTCGTCACTTAGCCGGCAGAACTGGCCCAGAATGTAGGCAAAACAGTCAAGTGCACTCGGCGTTGCATATGGCGATGGCAGAGGTTGGACCAAGTGCAGCAAGGAAGGAGGATGAATGGGGAGGAGGTGAGCAACCCAAAGAGCTCTCTCCGAGGCCAACTGCTCGAGAAGCGCCCCAAGACATGCGGCTGTCTCCGTCCACAGAAGACCACTTCATGGATGTTGGAGATGCCGGGTCTTATTTGCTTGGCAAGTGCTCCAAGGAATGCCGCCACTCAGGTGTGTCGGCCAAACAAAGGAGGGCCCAAAGCCGAAAAGAAATCAGCCGAAAGGACTCTGATAGCCAGTAAGAGAGCAGCCCAGACCAAGCCGGAGCCTGCACTTGTCCATTAATTCCCCAGGTAGACAGTGGGTCTCTTTCCTCAGCCACTTCCAATTCCTGCCGCTCTAGAAAAGCCGCTTATTGCCGGATGGTCGGCTAAGGCGTTTTATTTGCTTATTTTCTGCTAATAAGAATAAGAAAACAATCTGAGAGGACCTCCATCACCTTAATACAAATTGAGTAAACAAAGCCATCCATTGTTGAATGTGGAAAATTAAAAAGAAAACCATTTAAGAAAATATATTTTGCAGGAGATTTTAAAGCGCTTAGAGGATTAGCCATGAGGTAAGGTTAATAATGCGTATAATTTACCTATTTATTTTCTTGTTAAAGAAAATTTCGTGTTTTTAGCTCTTAATTAATTACATTTGTAGATTATTTTTAAAGGGAAACTTTATACTTCACATTCTTCAAAGGCAGCTAAATTGTCAATTGAGAATGAAATACGCCTTTTTATGTAAATAAAGAGGAGCTAAATTCAAAAAAGGCCACAGAATGTGCAAAAATTATATAAAAGCATTTACAGAAGGAATTTAATGAAAAACTACCACGCTGTGAATATTTACTGCATTTCCTTTTGATTTTAATATGAAAGCATAGCTATTTGACGTCCAATTATAAACTGCAAATTAATTAAATCTGACATTTGGCCCAGCTCTGTGTCAGAGTTCGACTTACAGATTTAAACGAATTTGTTTTTGGCATTAGAAAGTATTTGATGTTTTATTAACATTTCTTTCTGTCATAGGATTTGAAAGGCGACAGATTTGTGATTTCTGTTTGGGTGTTAAAATGCGGGTTAAGGCAAGAGACAGTTCAATTTGCGATTGGAATCGAATACTGAACATAATATTGTATTGAATAAAACATTTCAAATGCAAATACTCGCTCAGAACTTCCTGATTGATAATGCACTTGTAATTGTGAGAAGCGTCAACAAAAGTTGAATGCCGAAATGTTCCAAGGCAAATACAGTTCGGCAACAAATTCCAAGTTAAACAAATGCGATCAAAGGACTCAAGCTGTTTGCATAAATGCGAGGAATAGGTAGATTTAAATAAAAAAAATACCCATATGAAAAGGACGAGTGCTGCTCACCGCTGTGTGAATTGAGTTATTTTTGTTTTCGCCAACTTAAAAAGGTCACAATGCTTATTTTGGTTTGTGCGTTGCCCAGTGCAACTTTTATTCAACTTCAATTGTGTCCTTTTCAACTGAAGGTGGGACTTCTTTTAGCCAAGACTGAATCTTTACAAAGTTCACTTTGCAGTTTGTCATCGGACAGGTCCGAAGTTGGCAATTGCCAAATGGCGCCAAACGGACTCCGAGCTCGGTCCTTAACTCGATTTCCGGCGATTACCCGGAAAAGTTATTCTCGTGAATTTTTAAGCGGCTTTGGCTGTTCCTTTGATGACTTTGCGGTCTTGGCTTCACGCGCGCTGCTGGAGCTATTAGTTTGTTTACACGCGGCATATACGCAATTTTTAATTAAACCGCCAATACCCCAGCCGGGGGATTGCAGTCTCCGATGACCCGATTATTTCCAGAGCTGCAAGCTAACTGACTGAGGACTCGCGTACGACTGAGTCCCAGGAGGCAGCAGCTGGCGTTTTTATCAATGAAAATTGTTGCTTGTCGGCGGCATCCTTTTCCGAACGGAGGATGCCACATCGCCAAAGAGAAATGTGACGAGCGAGCAGGCGCGAAAGAGAAAGTACCTTGGCCGCTCTTAAGCCATGCTGCCTGTGGTTTTCCCTGTTAACCTGGCCTGATGCCTCATATTTGCCAAGGCTTTTCAGATTTCATTATTAGCACTTGTGTGTTGTTCCTGAACTCTGGCGCGAAGAAGAGTGTGTCTTTGTATCTGCAGCCGAGCAACTCGCACCTGGTCAGTCATTGGCTCTGAGGATTCGTTCGTTTATGATGGGTCCCGTTTTCGACAGCTGTGGGGGGTTCATTGATAAGAGGCGTTAAAGTCCCGGGGGAAGGGCTCGGTTGAGGTTGCAGGTGTGCGTGCCTAAAGAGCCACAGCCTAGCAGAGGTGCTTTTAATTTAATATGCACAACAATGCAGATGTTTATGGGGGCCGTAGATAACAGGTTTGCATAGCAGCATGAAGGATGGAGTTCAGGGAAACTATTTTAGCTTCAATTTTGTGTTTAGAAATTAATAAAATACCAATTGAGGATGAAGAAGTGAAGTCTAGCCTTACATTGCTAGGGAAATTTAAGAAAACTTATTGATTCGCTTAGTGAATATTATATAAAATTAATCAAAAAACCTTTGAGCATTTTATAAAAAAACATTTAATCAATCCCTCACCTAGTTTCTAGTTCCAATTTAAGGAGATTTAGGGAATATTAATATCAAAAATTAATAACACAGTTTTGGCCAGCGCATAAACACCTTGGCCTATTGTTTTTTGAAGAATTTATGCGGTTGACTGCGGCGCGAAATAGTTTAGTTCGAGCGTTGATGACAAACTGACAAACTGGCGGCATTTTCCCGGGCCGGGCTTCGTCATCGTCATCATGAACCATTTCTGAGCCCGTAAATTGAGCAAAGCCAGCCGCAAGCTCGGCGGCAGTTGCACTTCAATTAAAAATAAATATGGATAAAGGCCGGTTACCCCTATCCCCTAGTCGCAAATGCCAGCCACTCGTCTAATTCAAATGATTATTGATGTGGCTGCTGATGGAATTCCTGTTTACTGTTGGCTTCTGGTTCTGATTCGGATTCTGGCCGAGATTCAGAGGCAGCTTGTGACCTGTCCAACAATGATTGCTGTGTCCGTATTACGGGTACCCACAATTACGGGTATTGCTCTGGGTTACCCCCTTGCATTTGTGCAGATTTATGCTTATTTTTTGTTTTGTTTGTAATTGTGGTTTTTGTTTGTTTTTATGTTTAATTTTTTTGTGCAGGCTGTTGGCAAGTGCTCCTGGTTAAACTTGGCTAAAGTAAGGACTTGTAATCAGGAAAAATAAAACACGTTCAGCTCTAATGGATGTTTAGGTATTTTCCAATTTGGCATTGGGATACTCTTTTGACCTGTTACATATATTTGCTCATACTTTTTGCCTGAACAGAACATTTCTAACGATATATAATAAGTTACCAAACCAATAAGTTGTAAAATAATTATTTTATTGAAACATAATCCATAATATGACATGTTATATGCTAATCCTAAAATGGGACGCGTAAAAAAGAGTATTCAAACTCTCGACTTCGACAGGTGTGTCTGTGCATAGCACACACACCAATGAGCTGACGTGTGCTGTCTTCCCGGGTTAGATATTAAAAGTTTTGCTTTGTGGTACTAAATTATACGACATTTACGCATTCGTCGACGGTTGGTAGTATATTTTGTTTTCGGTTTGTAAGTCAAAGCACGAAAAAAGCACTTACTCTCTCTCTCACTCGGTCTCTGTGTCTGGGCCGGCGTGTACTTCTGGTTCCGTAAACCTAAAAAACACGAAATGAGTGAAATCTGAGCAGAGTAATTAGTGACTTGTACAAATAATAAGAATACAAAAAGTGTCTGTTATAAAGCGGGGCATAAGCGTAAGTGTTCTCTTAAGCTTCAGCTTTTCCAGATTGTAGACTTTGCTCGTGGAACCACACATTTCGGAGGTCGTTTTAATACACGCCTCAGCGCCGGTTGCCCAAGTCACCGAAATCTGAAATCTACGACAATGCAAATGCTTAACAGCTTCGCCCAAAAATTTCCACTGCCAAAGCCGCCGAACTTTTGCGGGATGAGTCAGTAATCGACGCGGTGAGTGGTTGGTGGAATTGGGTTTTAACAGCATGGAAAAGAATGAAAAAAACAGGGTTCTAGACTTTAGCGAGCACTAATCAATGTGATGGATTTTATATATTTCATTAATCTTTAATTTGAATTGCATTGAAAAGCATAATGCAACTAGTTCTCTATAATGGTAATTATGTTCTTGCAGCTTGTATAATTTTTGTAATTAATCTTCTACATTTCAGACCCTAAAAATCATATATATTTTTGATCAGCATTATTTGATAACCTTATGAAAACAAGCACATACAACTTTTCCAAATTTAGATTAAGCATTTTTTGCTCAGTTATGGTAAATTATAAATATTAAATTAGGTCCCTGTTACAAGTGTAAGCTGTAAGGGTAATCAAACGTTTGTTCCCCGAAGCCAGCTACTTTTATTGTTTATTTTTGTTGTTGTATGTCAATTAAATTAAGTGGAAATTCTTTCCATATACATATATCAATATTTTATGTCAACTGATTGTAATTATTTAATGGGCTTGTAAAGCGCCTAACTTTGGTCAAGCCCTCCGTTTACAAAGGCAACACCTCAGCCCTGTGCTAATTGAGATTCCAACTTTAATTAACTTACTTGATCGATTGATTTAAATCTATTTATTATAGGTGCTAATGTATATAATTATAAGTAAGCAGTGCAACAAGACCCTTGTAATAATATAAGTATAAGTTCTTATGTCTCAGTTTACAATGCCAATTTAATTATATCCTTATATTTATTATATAACTTCGTATATTGCAATGATTTTTTCTAATAAATGAAACCCTTTGAGAACATTTCTAAGACAGCATTTGAAATTTCTGCGTTGTGAGCGCATAAAATTCTACGTTTATAGCTTCCAGTGAACAAATTAATTTAATGGCGTTGCGTTAATCTGTTTGTGTTTTAGTTTTAGCAGAATGAGTGCTATTGATCGGCTCGGGTTGGGGTTCGGGTGTCGCGGGTCGGCGAAAGCCCTCGATGCCAGGGGAAATGGTTACGCAGTGCAAGGCAAACGCCGGCTGCAACAATACGATTAGCATGCAATAGTAATGCCATTAAGTATGCACAGTATAGTACATTTCCGTTGCACGGCGATTTGCGGCTGTGACATGTGATGCCAAGATAAACAGCCGGGCAATCAGGCTAAGTGTCGTCCAGATACGAATACCAACCGGAGATAAGCCCCCCCGATGTGCAGGGCTAAAGGTTATAGATACATACATATATATAGTCATTCATATAACCCACAAATGAACAATGCTTTTTGCTGTCGATCATCGAAGGCCTGTGGTTTTGTAACCCGCTCGAGTGAACTCAACTCAACTCGACTCGCTGCGCCTCAAGTCCTCACTCACTCTCTCTCGAGGGCTCTTAGCCGTGTCTCTCGAACAATCGTAATTTGACTTTCCAGAGTCGCCGCTAGGTCTTTCCCCGACTTGGATTACCATCTTCATCGCGGCTATCCAATTCCGGCAGTTACTCATCGACTTTTGATTCACGCACGCACGCAATTAGTCATTCCGCCATAAAACCTGAAGCCTGGCTCTTTTTCGCCCCTCGAATCGCGCATACTCTCTGCTGCTACCTCGGATGTGGCGTAATAGTGAAGCAATTAAAGAGACATAAGACCTAAACAAGGAGCCAAACTAACGGAAAACTTCAAAAGCTCGGGGTGATAGTGTCAGCGAACAGCCACGGTAATGACATTAGCAGCTAGATTGTAGGAGTACTGGAAATATTGATAAACATTAGAAAGTATTCAAGTTTATTAAAAAACATCTATAATTTCGGTAAGAATGTAGATTGCTTTTTATCCTGTATATATTTTTAATTGGTCATAATTTATACATATTTATTGTTTCATCTCTCTATAAGAGTTGAGACATCACTCATCTAAAGCGCTCAGCATCTTAAAGTTAGTCTTAAAACGTAATTTTTGGTTTAAAAATATTCAGTTTTTAACTTATTATTGAATTAAATTAATAAATATTTTAGTAAGGCTATAAAATCTCTAAAATTATTTGAGACTGATTAACATTCCTAAATATTTCCATATATGAATACATTCGTTCTGGTCACAGCTCTGATACTAAATTACGCCTTAAAGTTGGTATATTCCTCTCTCATATTTACAGTATAATGAAAGAACTCTAGAAACTCTACCGTTGTTGCTATTAACTTGAGTAAGCTCAAACCTTTGAGTGGAATTGTACCAAGAGTTATACGAAAATTCCAAATATTCCATATGCCGCCATTCAATGGCAAGGCTAGGGCACCGAAATGATTAACCTTTTGTTAAATTTTCATCGCCCATGTCTGCCATTAGGTGGACGCTTCTTCGGCACTCGAGTGGCCAGCAGTAGTAGTAGTAGCTGTCCCATCCCCTGGGCTCCAACCCAACTGGCGACGGAGCAGCACTGTAGTAGCCCCCACCTCCGACTCCGGCGAGGCGATATAAGTTGCGGCGTCGACGAGGCCCTAACCGCAGTTGTGTGACCGCGTTCGGCGGGTGAGCACGGAAAAAAAAGACAGTGGGACAGAGTGGCACGGGAATACCTCGCAAAGCCGTCGGATTTGTGGTCTGCCTTAAAATAGTTACAGTTCGTAAATTAGTCGCGATCGGTGACAGTGCCCCGATAGCCAGATAAGGTGGTCAGAGTTCCGGGAAAATTGACTCCGTGTCGCAGCGCAACCATGTGGAGGAGGTGTCGCACCCATTTCCCCCTGGCAATTGTCATTGCCCCGATCTTGATTTGTGGTGAGCTATGAGGCAAAAACAGATGTGTAATATGATCGTAAGGAATTGTTGACCGAATGTGCGTTAATCTAGATACGAGACTGGCAATCAAGCTTTGTGTACATTCCCATCACCTGTGGCGGCCGAGTGTTTTCATAACTAAGTGCAGCAAATATTTAAACAATTGTCAGGACTGTGATAGCCAATGGAACACGGAGAAAAAATTTTAAAGAAATTACATTGTTATTGTATAAAGGAGCAAAGTAAAGAGATTTTTATTTTAAAATACAAATAAATATAAAAGTAATATAGTTATGAGAGCCCATCTGGTTTGATTTTGTTAAAAAAGGTCCATGAACAATATTTGAATTATTTAAAATTAATAAGAAAACATTTAGAACAATAAATGTGAAAGTGAGCTTACGAAAAATATAATAACAAATTCATTTTAAATAAATATCAAAAACTTAGTACTTAGAGTATTTAAAATATATTTTTGTTCGCTGTGTAGTCACCAAACCTAACTGGATTGTTACATTGTCTCTAGACTCTACAGAAAAAAAGTGCTTAAATAAATCACTATCATTCCATAAGTCTCACGATTATCTTTGTTATAAATCAACAAGAAAGTATAACAAAAATCACAGTGTGAAGTTTTAATGACCATCTTACGCGTATCAGAAATTGTAAAATATATTTTGCTATAGGAATGTTTGTTTATTTCTGGCTAGCAAAGAGCTGGTCACCAGATTAATCACCAACCTTTTGGCTATCATAGTTTTTTTGTTTCTTTTAATATTCACCTTTGTTCACGATGATCACTAGCACAATGCATGATTTTAAAGGCACTAAAACCCCATATATTAAAAAGAAACATTTTTTTTTTGCTGTAAAAAATTGTTTCAATTATCCCGGGCTATTAATTTGATTTGATATTAATAATAGTGTGAGCTAATCTGGGAACAATATACTAAACAGGCCGCTAATAGAAATTAGTCCATAATTTACCTAAATTCACCATAAATCAGGGGAAGCTGCTAATAGAAAATAATTTGGTCGAAGCGTTTCGCTAATTTCGTTAGCACTTTTTACGCCCGAATGTTTGGTGTTTTGTTTGGAAACTAAAAGTTTACACAGCTCATGATTACAACTGCACCCCTTTTCTATGGGCGGGATATTAAAAAGAGATACTCCGGCAAGCTTCAATAAACTTTACATGGCTAATTGTCGCTCGATTAATGCTAATTGAATGGGCAATTACGGCTCTCTAGTTTTGTTTGAACTCAATCCCTCGCAGTGACGACAGGCACCGTCACCGCATTGATAAAATGTGCAAAATGAATAGGACACACATATATCTTATTTATAGCTTTCGCCGCGTCCGAAAATAGTTGATATCTTGGTTAAACTGGTAACCCACTCGATGTCACGAAATGTCACAGACATTCATTCAATTAGCACCTGCGGGAGTTCGATTAACCGTCTCTGTTTGCTTTTCTCAGAGATTGAAATCAATTTACCACAAAGATCCATATTTATTTATTTGATTTGTGCATATTTTTGTCAACTTTTACTTACGTGTGTTATATGCCTTTTTCAGCTTCGGTTGTCCTGGCCCAGGACTTTGGTTACGAGGGCAGACATGGACCCGAGCACTGGAGCGAGGACTATGCCCGCTGCAGTGGCAAGCACCAGAGTCCCATTAACATCGATCTGGTCAATGCCGTGGAGAAGAAGTTTGAAAAGCTGGAGTTCTTGAATTTCCACGTGAAGCCCAAGAATTTCCAGATGACAAACAATGGCCACACGGTGTTGGTGAAGCTGACCTACGACGAGGACACAGTGCCGAGTGTGAGGGGAGGTCCATTGTCGGAGAAGACCCTATTGGGCTACCAGTTTGAGCAGTTCCACTTCCATTGGGGCGAGAACGATACGGTGGGCAGTGAGGATCTGATTAATAACCGCGCCTATCCCGCCGAGCTGCATGTGGTCTTGAGGAACCTGGAGTACCCGGATTTCGCTAGTGCGCTGGATAAGGATCATGGCATTGCTGTTATGGCCTTCTTCTTTAAGGTGAGATGAGTCTGAAATGAGGTCAAGAAATTCGTTATCAACTGCATTTTTATTTAAATTTACCAGATTAATTTGAAATCCTCTGGAGGCTACGAGGCGTTCGCAAAGTTACTCCCTCAGATTGACCGGAAGGGCAAGACGGTGAACATGACGGAACCCATAGCCCTGGGAGAGTACGTTTCGAAAGAATTGGATAGCTACTTCAGCTACACTGGCTCTCTGACCACTCCGCCGTGCAGCGAGGAGGTCACCTGGATCGACTTTACGGAACCCATCGACATCACGGAGAAGCAGGTAAATGTCAAGAGTTAATAAAAAAGATGTCAATTAATTATGCTCATATCTTTCTCCTTGCCAGCTAAGTGCCTTCCGCCTGCTGACTGCCAACGATGACCATCTGAAGAACAATTTCCGGCCCATTCAACCCCTCAACGATCGCGTTCTGTACAAGAACCTGGTGGAGTCGCCGATTTTCAACATGGGCTCCATACCGTTTGTCAATGCGGCCAACGCGGCTGGCAGGTGGGAACCCCACTTCGTGACCGCCCTGCTCCCTGGCTTTGGCCTCTTGACCCTGCTGAGAGGAACCGTTTTCAGGGGCTTTTAATTAGAGCTCTGCGACGGGGAATCGAAGGTTAAATCGTTAAATGCCTGAGCTTCGCGCTTAGGCGTCCAATTAGGCGCTGCAATTTACATGTTCTGCTCCTCCTCCACGCCGGCGTTGTTTGTTGTTCCAAGCACGAGTCCCGTTCGGTCTCGTAATTTCAATGGCACGGGTTCCTGCCGGCAGGACACCCAACGGACGGAGACAAACAAACTGGCGGGGCAGGCGGAGTAATTATTAAAACGGAGCCTCAGCTGGCACGATACCCTCTCATCAATTATGCAGCACCTCTCGCCGGGACTGGCAACCGCATTGTATTCGTATCCGTATCCGTCCAAACAGGACGTTCCATATCCGTCTCCTCAGTGCGGAGGGAGACGTCCACCTGGCATTGCACATTGTGATTTTAAAAGCTTGGCGCACAAGCAAATCCTTATATTCGTGTATTCTAGCTTTAGGCTTTGGCAAACATTAAACTGTAATAAAGTGTATTTGTTTTTTTAAATTATATTTGCGTGAGTTGCCGTAGCGTGTGACAGCTTTAAGTGTATTCCACTTGTTTTAAAGCGATAGCTTTAATCAAATGAATTCTTTTTTAATATGAATGAATAGTCTGCGTTAAGTAAATTACTAAAAGTATTGTTCGCAATTAAACTTTTTGTATAGGTACAATAAAAAGAAATAAATGTTTTTATCAATCAATGGAAATTCTACTTTTAAATGGCTCCGTAATTAATTACATTAAAAAGCTTCCATAGTGGACTTTAAAATAAATATGCCTCGAAGCTGTATAGTAAATCAACGGTGTTGCTTTTTCTGTCTTATGGTGATTTATCTGTTAACTTTTTTTTTTTTAAATATTAAAATTCATTATATAGCACTAATGAGTATTGTAGATATTCTCTGAATTTAAAAAAAAAAATTATAAGTTCCACTCATTGGTGACAAATATAAAATTATTTTATATTTATTTTATGAATATAGACGGGGATTATATGAAAACCCCTTTGTTTCCATTTATTCAACCCTTTGCTAATTTATTCGTACGGAAGAAGGAAGGAAGCTTTTGGGTTTTCCTTTTTATTTCTATACAATAAAGTATCTTTTAGGCTGAAGCGATTCGCAACAGGCTAGATAAACTGTTTTAAAATGTTATAATAAAAGTTTGCACCAAAGTTAATCATCCCTCTGTTATCTTCTTTGCACTTGGGGCATTAATTCATGTTGATAAACCCCTAGCAGGGTAGTGTAATAAATTATAAGATATATATATAATGTAAAAGATTAAAAATGAAAAATTCAGCCGAAGTTAGTTTAGTTTTTAACCAGCAAGTATCCCATTTTATTATTATTTCCCTTTATACATACATATATTATAGTTGGCGCATTTTAGTCATCAGCTCAGAATCTTGACCTGGCAGCCGAGTGTACTTTTGATGACCCTCTGATCTTAACTGTCCCAAACCCAATGAATTATTGCAAACATGTGCACAAATCTATCAGCGAAATATCAACTTTTGAATACAAGTCGAAGAGTTCGTCTGGCGAAAGTCGAGCTCGCGAACATGATTTATTAGAAATTATTTATGGCTCGTAGTAAGAACGGTGGAGACTTCCTATAAAGCACACACCGGAAGCAAAGATTTCGATGAGAAATTTGAAATATATTTATTTGTATACCCTTGCAGAGAATTTAAATAGATGGTAATTGATCTAGAGACTATATCATAAAGCTTTGATATTATTTAACTTTTATAAAAATTGTCATAAGATTCTAATGAAGTAGGTAAATCCTGTGAGTCAAGGCAGTGGCTCACTGTATTTGCAAAACGGATTGATCATCGTTGTTTGTCATTTGGCTTCACTCTGCGTCTGGACGCCCTGTCCTTGTGACCCCCTGAACTTTACGTATGATCCCCCGGCTAATTATAGCATAATTTGTGGGTTTTTAATTGGCTTATCATTGTTGTTTATTAATGCGATCGATCTGCCTGATACTATGGCCATTTGGCCTAGAACTCAGAGTCAATGCCATTAGGAGGCAATATACAAATTATATCTAAATAGAAAATAGCGAACACTATAAATAAATGGCAAAAACGTAACAGTTCCGGTTTATTATTACATTTACTTGGCAGTGAAGTCCGCTTTTCCGCTTCCCTTCAATTGCATTCCCCATCACAATTCTGACTTAATTGATGACACCAGCAGCATCCAGCATCAATAGAAATATTATGAAACTTTTCCATTGCCGCCCCAGCATCCACACCCTCGAGTTCCGTGCGAAGTGCCCCCTAATACGTTAGGTGATAAGATTTATTGACAGCGCTCGTTACAAACTGACCCCTCTGGTGACGAACGCCGCCGCTGTACTGCGCCTCGGGAAACATGGAACAAGCCCCTCCGGCCCAGATCCACGCCTCAGTATGGCTGGCCGCGATCAGTCCGCCCCTTCGTGGGCAGTGTGAAATCGAAAATTTTGTAGTTCGCACTTGCGGCGTGTGTGAGTCCGGATCGGATCGAATCAGGGATCGACGTCATGTAGACGACGGACTGATAACTTTTCTTTAGGCAATCCCCCCCTTGATGGCACATTAAGCTCTAGCTTGATGACTGTGTACCCAGATTGCGGGGCTTTGTTGCTACTTTTAGACGTCCGAGATGAGCGCTGGATCTGGAGCGTTGGCTTTTGGCTACGAACCTGCGGCTGTGCCTTCCTGGCGGTTGTTCAAGGTTAGCCTGAGCCCCCAGAGCTATCGGAGGAATTTAGGGGGCTAAAATTCGTGACATTTGAAACGAAGGGAAAACAACAAACCCGAGGCCGAACATTCGCCAAAGACATGCTAAACTTGCTTGAAGGTGAAACGATATTTTCTTCTCAGAAAGGTTATAAAATTTCACCGAATTATTCTTATCAAACTTAAGAAACTTAAAACTTAAAAAAAAAATACAAAGCTTAGCTAAGAAAATACATTCTTGTTGAATTGATTTTGAATTAATGTAATATTTTAAAATTGTATATGAGAACTTAATAATTCGAATTGGAAAAGGCATTAGCTTATGTATCCTTTCTATAAAATAAGAATCGATATGTATAGGATTAAACCCCTGAGAATTAGATTTCCATTAAGTGGATTACTTCCCTAATGAAAATATAGACTTTATCTATCGGACTCATATTTATTGATTACAATTGCTCACAAAAATGAGTATATGTATCTATAGTATACATTTTATAGATATCCTAGGAGTACATAAAAGAAATACTAGAATACATATCCCCATGATTCTTAAAGCCACTTGGGAAACATAGAATCCATGCAATCGGTTCGGTAATTGTAACAAATCCTCGACCAACGACCTTAACAAGCGCTCAGTCCCAGTCTCGTAATCCAAACCGGTGGCCTTGCACTTGATCCAGATACACTCACTCACTCACGAGCAATATGAATGCGATCAGGCGTTATCAGTCAAGTGCAGCTTCCAGTTTTACGACTCTGTGGTGCAGAAATAAAACGCAGCTCTAGATAAGTAGAACCGGCGTTGTGTAGGCGCCCCAGAATCCTGATAAGGAATTATTATGAAACCTTATGCAAGGAAAGGGCCCAACGTTTTTCCCCTCCTTGAGCCGGGCCTTAGCCATAGCTCCGATAATGTGTAGGGAGAGGCAGCGCGGGAAGCGGTGCAGGCGACTCTCGTGTTTTGAAAAATAACAAAAATACTATAAATCATTTTCGAGTACACTTAGAAGAGAAGAGAGTGTGTACTATACGGAACGGAATTGTGATTGTGAATTCCGTTAAATTTCCAATGGACGGCAGACTATAAAAGTGTGAGGTCTAAGCGGCCAGCGATTCAAAAGTGTTTTGCTTGCTCAAACGCGCGGTGCTACCCAAAATCAGATTCAAGTTCAAGAAATAATTCCTAACGTCCCCTTAAATCTTAATTCGTCAATATGAGAATCCTAGCGGAGGTAAATAATTTGTTGTTTCTGAAGTGCTTTTCATTACTTTATTTTGGTGTCCAAATGCTAGAACCATGTCCACCTTCTGGATCCCTCGGAGCTGATGAGGCCAGAGCCTTCATTCGCTGAAAAGAATCCGTCCAAGTTCCGCGACTACAGTGTGGACACCACCGATCCCTTGAAGGAGCGCGTGCGCCAGACCTATCGTCAGATGCACTTGAACCAGACCGTGGACTTTGTCAAGGGTACGTGACTATATTAAATGGGGGAATCTACATTTATATCGAAAAAAAAATTATGTAGTAAGAAACAAAGGAATATTATTAAATAGTTACCCCATCCCTTTTCCAGGACGCCGTGATCGCTGGCTAAAATTCAACACGATTAAAATGACGGTGCGCGAGGCTCTGGAGAAGCTGAACGATCTGGTGGACGAGTCCGATCCCGATCTGGATCTGCCCAATATTATTCACGCCTTCCAGGCAGCAGAGCGTGCCCGAGCTGAGTTCCCGGAGCACGACTGGCTCCATCTGACAGCCCTCATTCACGATTTGGGCAAGATTATGGCCTTCTACGATGAGCCGCAGTGGGCTGTGGTGGGCGACACATTCGCCGTGGGTTGCCGTTGGGGCGACAGCATCGTCTATCGGGATGAGAGCTTCGAGGGCAATCCCGATGGGGATAATCCCGCCTACAACACGGAGTACGGCATCTACGAGCCCAACTGCGGCGTCGACAACCTGTTGATGTCCTGGGGTCACGATGAGTACATGTACAATGTGCTGAAGCACAACAAGACCAAGCTGCCCCACGTGGCCTGCAACATCATTCGCTTCCACTCGTTTTATCCGTGGCACAACGGCGGTGACTACAAGCACCTGGAGGCTGCCAAGGACGCGGAGACCAAGAAGTGGGTCTTGATTTTCAAGTGAGTATTTAATTTCAAATATTTGTTTGCTTTATATTAACCTAAATGCTTGCAGTCGCTACGATTTATACACCAAGAGCGAGGTGGTTCCGGATATTGATGCCTTGTGGCCTTATTATCAGACCTTGATTGACAAATATCTGCCGGGAGTTATTGAGTTCTAAGGGGAATCTACCAACCCTTTGTCATTATCCTTAATTAACTTAAAAGGAATAAACTGAGTTCCTTTACCTTATACCCTATATATATGCTCGTGTAACCTAATTTACTACAAATGTATATCTGTTATATACCGAATATAAACATAATTTACAAATACTGAATTTGAACAATGTTATTTCTTGGTTTACGAAGAAAAATTGGAACTAACGTGTTTTAGCTATTAATTCTTGATGTTCATATGGTTATATGAAAAGGGGGGTAAGAGTAAAGTTGTTTTAGAATAATTCTAATTCAGAAAACGCCGGAATATATGTGACATTTTTTTAGCAGTCAAGAGAAGCTTATAGAACTCTAGTACGTAGCTCTTTATTTTTAAAATAAGATTCGCAAAGCTTCAAAGCTTCTCAGCTGAGCTTTAATTCATTTTTTTTAAATATGATTAATGATTTAATTTACAAAAACTAATTAAAAATATATATTATACTAGGAGCTGTCAATTTATAATAAGATAAAAAACAGTAAGCTTTTCTCAAGCTGTCAATTTATAATTTTTAGGCACGGCAGAAAACTATTTTATATAATAGAGAGATAATAGAGAGATATTCAAAAGAAATGTTCCTGATTGGTGCCTTTTTGCTCGTCTTGCCAATAATAACACCAGTTTACAAGTCTGTTAAATATCATTGTATCGAATAATAACCTTGTAGCTCAAAAACTTTAAACAATTTAAGCCACTAATTGTAGAATAGATATTTATAAATGCAATTGACAGTTGGAACAAAAACAAAATAAGATTAGATAAACTTCTAACAATTTGTAAACTTTGCATGCAATAGATTACTTAATTTTGAGCTATTCCGTTTAAATTTCTATTATCTGGTCATCTGTGTAAATTTACAGATAAGAGCAAGCAAAAAGCAATTAATAAAGTTGACTTGAGGGGAATTGTATAATAGCAGAGCTGAGATCAAGTGGGATTGGCAGTTGCATTTGGGAGACGTGTCTAAAAAATAAAAATAAACAGGCTATACGAATGCAATAGGCTGTCTCAATTTGCATTCGGTTATCAAACGGATAACCGCCTGTCCACAGAAGAGTAATGCCCAAATCAACATCGAGCATGAGAAATCTCCTAATCTCGTGGCGCGCCCAGATCAATTGCGACTGGTTGGACAGGTGGCCGCCACCCTCCGATAAGCCGACGGATCGAATATAAGCGCCTCTATCGCCACTGCTCCAGATAGTTGTGCTCTGGATTTTACGGAGTGAGCACCATGAACGCCGTCAGATTGTTTTTTGTGCTGAGCTGCCTATGGATCGGTTCCTCTGCCGGAGATGAGAACGATCCGCTGCTGATAGAGCTCCAGCATGGCCAGCTGCGTGGACGCGATAATGGAAACTACTATAGTTACGAGGCGATACCCTATGCTGAGCCACCGCTGGGAGATCTCCGGTTCGAGGCCCCGGAGGCCTATAAGCAAAAGTGGACGGACATCTTCGATGCCACTCAACCGCCAGTGGTGTGCCTGCAGTGGGACCAGTTCATCCAGGAGGACAACAAGCTGGCCGGTTCGGAGGACTGCCTGACCGTCAGCATTTACAAGCCGAAGAACAGCAGCAGGAACAGTTTTCCCGTGGTGGCTCACATTCATGGCGGCGCCTTTATGTTCGGAGCAGCTGCTCAGAACGATCACGCGGCCGTGATGCGGGAGGGCCTTTTCATATTGGTGAAGATAAGCTATCGCCTGGGGCCACTGGGTTTTGCGAGCACCGGGGACACGGATTTGCCCGGAAACTACGGTCTGAAAGATCAGCGGCTGGCCCTGCAATGGATTCGGCAAAACATAGCCAGCTTTGGAGGAGAACCAGAGAATATATTGCTCATAGGACACTCCGCTGGCGGAGCCTCTGTCCATCTACAATTGCTGCGTGAGGATTTCGGTAAGCTGGCCAAGGCAGCGATCTCCTTCAGCGGCAACGCCCTCGATCCGTGGGTTGTGCAAAAAGGTGCCCGCGGACGAGCCTTCGAACTGGGCCGCATAGTGGGCTGCGGACTAGCCAAGGACTCTGCTACCCTGAAGAGTTGCCTGAAGTCTAAGCCAGCCGGCGAAATAGTGACAGCTGTGCGAAACTTTCTCATATTTTCGTATGTGCCCTTTGCACCCTTTGGCCCCGTGGTGGAGCCAAGTGAGGCAGCAGATGCCTTCCTCACCCAAGATCCCGTGGATGTGATCAAGAGCGGAAAGTTTGGACAAGTGCCCTGGGCGGTGACCTACGTGACGGAAGATGGGGGCTACAATGCCGCTTTACTTCTCGGGGAAGGCAACAAACCCGGGCAGACATTGATCGAGGAACTGAATGATCGCTGGTTTGACTGGGCACCATATCTGCTCTTCTATCGGGACGCAAAGAACACCATTAGGGAAATGGACGATTACTCACGAAAACTCAGGCAGCAGTATCTGGGAGATCGACAGTTCAACGTGGAGAGCTATCTGGACCTGCAGCAGTTGTTTACAGACATCCTTTTCAAGAACAGCACACAGGACTCATTGCAACTCCACCGGAAACACGGAAAAAGTCCCGCCTACTCTTATGTCTATGACAATCCGGCGGACAAGGGAATTGCACAGGGCCTCAGCACAAGGAGGGACATTAATTTCGGTAAGTTTCTGGAGTTTGTTTTAACTTTTTTATATTATTATCGCAATTTTTATAGGAACTGTGCACGGAGACGACTACTTTTTGATATTTGGAAACAAAGTAAGAAATCCGCAGCTACGACCGGATGAGGAAGTTATTTCTAAGAACTTCATAAAGATGTTGGCGGACTTTGCTGTCAGCGACGAAGGCATTCTCACCTTCGGGGAATGCACTTTCCAGGATAATATCGATAGTGAGACCTTTAATTTGCTTTTGATAACTCGCGACGGCTGTGAGAATAAGCAATACGTTGAGTTTCCCTAATGAGCTTAATTTTAATAAAGCAACACCATATTTTGAAATGCTATTATAGGATCAAAATTTCGTATATATTTTTGGTAAACTAGGTGTATAATATTCTACATGTATTTTTTATTTAAATTTGGTGGTGTGATTGAGAATATCGTGGTCATTGGTCAATCTGCAGGCGGAGCATCAATCCATTACGATCGAAAGACTAAATAAACGTTGATTTGATTTGGCTCCTTACTTGCTTTTTTTTGAGACTCGATAAGGAATGAATTCTCATTGAATCTACAGATGCATTACCTCGGAGATCGGTTTAGTCAGGAAAGCTTTTGGGACGTGCATCGGATGTTTACAGGTATCTTTTTTCAAGAACAGCGTGTGGGAATCATTGGATCTTCATTGTAGATATGGAGAGAGCCCGCTTTACTCCTTTGTCTACGACAATCCGACAATGTCCAATCGCACTGATGTATATTTTGTAGGTCTTACATTCCCTTTAATTATTTGCATTAGCTCATGTTTCTCTTTTTCATGGTGCCGACTTCTTCTTTGTATTCAACTTGGGTGCACTGCGCTCTTCTATTCGTCCTGATAAGAAAGTTACTTCAAAAAATGTATAAGGATAATGGAGGATTTTGCTTTAAGTGCCTGTTGCAAAATAATAATAATTGAGATCATTTTCAGCGCCTCAGAATAATAATAGAAGTTTGTATAAACAAGGAATATTATCTGTTTCCTTGAATGATAAAAATAAATATAAATCAAGTTTGAATAAGACATTTAATTAAGCAATAACTTGTGATGCCTTTGTACAATATACGTTACATTTTTCAAAAGGGTTCTTAATAAAAAACAAAACATTTTCAAATAGTCCTGTGTTATTACAATAAATTCAAAGCATTGATTAGTTTCATCGACTTATACAATTAATGGGTCATTTTTATACGAATGCTAATTTGCTAATTACCCACTGACCGTTCACCATCATCGTTTACCCCCGAAATGCTCTCAAAACGAGTTTGGTTCAGTTTTGTGTCACAAGCCTTATTGCTGAGGCTATAAAGCAATAAGCCCAGCTCTGTTTGTTGTCAGTCGAATTACAAGCCCGTCGAGTTCAGAACATGCGTTTATTTGGATGGTTGACTTGCCTGCTTCTGGTGTGGGCCCACTCCCCAGTTATTGCTTCTCTCCTCGCGCCGGATCCGTTGATTGTTGCGATTCCCAATGGAAAACTGCGTGGAAGGGATAATGGCACCTACTACAGCTTCGAATCGGTACCTTACGCTGAGCCTCCCATCGGCGAACTCCGATTCGAGCCGCCACGTCCGTATAGTACCCAGTGGACGGACACTTTTGATGCGACCAAGCCACCTGTTTCCTGCATGCAATGGAATCAATTTATCAGTGAAGACAATAAGCTTGTGGGTCAGGAGGATTGCCTGACTGTTAGTATTTACAGACCGAAGAGCAGCAGTCGGAAGAGGTTCCCAGTGGTTGTCCTCCTGCACGGCGGTTGCTTTATGTTCGGTGGAGCTTCATCTAATGGGCACGAGTACATTATGCGCGCAGGAAATTTGATGTTGGTAAAAATCAGCTATCGGCTTGGTCCATTGGGCTTTCTGAGCACCGGAGATCGGGAGCTGCCAGGCAACAACGGACTTAAGGATCAACGTTTAGCACTGCAATGGATCAGACAAAACATAGCTAACTTCGGCGGTCTTCCGGAGAATATTGTGGTCCTTGGTCACTCTGCAGGCGGAGCATCAGCCCATTTGCAGCTCCTTCATGAAGACTTCAGTGAATTGGCCCGTGGAGCCATATCGGTGAGTGGAAATGCTCTCGATCCTTGGGTTGTCCAGGAAGGGGGTCGAGGACGAGCCTTTGAACTTGGCCGCCATGTCGGCTGTGGATTTGTTAAGGAATCCGCCTCACTTAAGAGGTGCCTACAAACCAAGCCTGCCAGTGAAATAGTGTCCGCTGTTCGCAGCTTCCTGGTGTTTTCATACGTACCCTTCTCCACTTTTGGCCCTGTCGTTGAACCGCCAGATGCTCCCGAGGCATTCCTTACCCAACATCCCAGAGAAGTAATCAAAAGCGGAAAATTTTCCCAAGTGCCCTGGGCTGTGACATACACCAGCGAGGATGGTGGTTACAATGCAGCTACGCTGTTGGAACAAAATCCTACGACTGGAGAGACATGGATTGAGAAACTAAACGATCGCTGGCTCGACTTTGCGCCTTACTTGCTATTTTATCGGGACTCGAAAAAGACCGTCGGGGATATGGATGAGTTTTCAATAAAACTGAGACAGGATTATCTGGGAGATCGGCGATTTAGTGTTGAGAGCTATTGGGACGTGCAGCGGATGTTCACAGATGTCCTTTTTAAGAACAGCGTGCCGGAAACCTTAGATCTGCATCGTAGACATGGAAAGAGTCCGCTGTACTCCTTTGTTTACGACAATCCGCCGGAGTCTGGAGTCGGACAGTGGCTGTCCAATCGCACGGATGTGTATTTCGGTAGGTTTTCATTTCAATCAATCGATTAAACTGTCTAAGAATATCCTCGCTTTATTTCAAGGTACTGTACACGGTGACGACCTTTTCCTAATTTTCCAACCGAGTTTTATACGACCCTTCATTCGGCCGGATGAAGAAATTATTGCATCAAAATTTATGAGGATGCTCGAAGAATTTGCATTAAGCGATGATGGAGAATTAATTTTTGGCGATTGTCATTTCCATAATAATGCCAAGAATAATGTGAAAAATGAAAAATTCCAGGTGCTAAGAATAACAAGAAATGGTTGCACAAACGAGGAATATTATCAGTTTCCCTGAATGATAAAAATAAATGTAAATTTTAAAGTAATTACTGTATCAAATTGGAGATTTATTTAACCTTCAGGGGGTTTCACCTATCCTAGGCTCATCAATTAGCTCCTCCTCTTCGTCCTCCGCCTTGTCATCCTCTCCCTGCACATTGCCGTACAGTTCGATTTTACTGTCTAGAAAGCGGAAGTCCTTCAGGATGTGGAGCTTGTTACTGAAGCCAGCAATGGACATGAGGTTGGTGGGAGCAGTTTGCCACACCACCGAGTAACATGCTGTGTGCTCCACAGGAATATTGGCCTGCAGGTCTCCGTGCAGCGAGTATGACTGCACATGGCTGTACTCTCCGCCGATGAGGACGCAATCGTCGACAAACTCGCATAGATGCACGCGTCCTGGGAAGTCGAATACTCGAGTGCACTCCAAGGAGCGCAGGTGGTAAATGGAGGGTCTGGGACCACCACCACAGAGCAACCAGTCCTCGTTGACAGCCACGGCTCCTATCCACTTTCCCCAGTCCGGGCGGAGCAGCTGGGGGTTCTTGTAAGGCTCCAGCAAAGCCGTTTGTTCCTGCTTCTTGGTGGACCACACACGCACAGTGCCATCCTCGGCTCCCGAGAAAATCTGTCCGTTGGCGTTGCCCACCAGACTGTGAATGTAGTCGGTGTGGCCCCGGTACTCCCGCTGAATGCGTCCATCCTCCAGGCTCACCTGATAGATGACGCCGTCGCCGCAGCCAGCGAACAGAGTGTCATTGTCCGCATTCAGCCACATGGAGTTCACGTCGGGCACCTCAACGGCATCCACCTGCATGGGTATCTTCACCTCCCAGGAGCGTTTAATGGCCAAAGTTTCCTCTTCCTCGTTCCATGGCAAACCGTAGATCAGGCCCACTGCACCCACAATCAGGAAGTCTCGGTGAAAGGCCAGGCAGTTGATGTCGATTCCACTTCCCTGTGGGAAGATCTTCAGCTTGCCAGGCGGCTCCTCGGTACCCTTGTCCAACTCTTTTATCCTTTAAAATATAGCATTACAGATTGAAAATGTGCAAAAACTAAGGGGATTCTCACCTGAGTACGAATATATCTCCAAACATGTTGCCCGCGAAGAGGTGCTGGTGAGAGGCGGATAGAGTCTGTGCCATGACATTGTTGTAGGCACGCTTTAAGTCCTTTTCCTTCATCTTGTTTAGTTATTTAAATTTACAATCTCGTAGGGTTTGTTGTTTGTTTTAAACATCGAGGTTTTTTCTTAGCGATGTTTTTGTTGACGCCGATGTTAAGCGATGCATCGATGTTATATTTTGCCAACATCGACGACCATAGACATCGATGTTTTCGGTCGAACTTGCATCACTGGTTTTAAACATCGAGGTTTTTTCTTAGCGATGTAGTCCGATGTTTTTCGATGTTTTTTGATGTGTGAAAAGCTAAGGGTCCGATAGTTGTGCCATTCGATTCGATAGGTGTGCCGGCACAAGCCAAGGGTCCGATAGTTGTGCCATTCGATTCGATAGGTGTGCCGGCACAAGCCAAGGGTCCGATAGTTGTGCCATTCGATTCGATAGGTGTGCCGGCACAAGCCAAGGGTCCGATAGTTGTGCCATTCGATTCGATAGGTGTGCCGGCATCGATGTTAGGCGATGCATCGATGTTTGATGTTCGATGTTGCCTGTATTGCCTCAAGGAGGTTAGATTGTCGATTTGGATCTTGATGAAAAAAATTTAAAAAGCAATGCCAAAGTAAGTCTACATGTTAGTAGATTATGTTTTTGTAATAAATAAAGAAGTAATTTTTTTTTTCGGTCAAACTTCCATCACTAGTTTGTTGATAATAAATCAAAATATCAATATATCGATATGTTTCTAAAGATAAAATATTTATCACGATTTTTAGTTTTAGAAATTGCGATAATTTTATTTGATATTTTATGATATTTTTGTTTAAAAAAAATTAACTACTTAAATTATTTAATTTATAAATTAAAATATGTACAACCTCAAGAATAATCGATAGTATCGAATCGGTGAGATTAATTTTTCTGTAATATTTATTAACTTATTTTATTTAAAATAAATTGTGTTTTAATTCTAAAAGAAATTATTTAAAAATAGTAAGGTTGTTGTTTTTTATTAAAATATTTATCGATATAATTTTAAATCAATGGGTGCAGATCTGGAGTGTTTGTAGCTATACACTGCTTTATGACGTTACGTTTTAAGCACTGCTTGTTTTACGTTAACTCGTAACCGTTAAATTCAAATTCTTCTTAAAATGTCTATGCTATTGCTGAGAAGTATTATGGTAAAAAATTTGCAATGCAGATGAGGAATCATTTTCGACACTATAAATAATATATATTCTTGATCAGCATCAACAGCCGAGTCGATCTAGCCATCTCCGTCTGTGCGTCCGTTTCTACGCAAACTAGTCCGTCAGTTTCAGCGATCTGAATGAAACTTTGCAGATAGTCTTCGATATGCTCTGACTTCCAGATTTGTTTTATAGATGTAGCTTTACAGACGGCTGTTTAACGTAGTTAAACACATTTTAGATTACTTCAAAGAACTAAATAAGGATCACTTAATTTTAGGTTTGGATTGCGATCACAATTCCATTAATTTAAAATCAAGTATAAACACCCAAGGTATTCCACTTTTCTCATTTCTCCACTTCTCCTATATTCTTAATATTTTGGGTCGGACCCATAATTGCCGATACATTTTTAATAAAATATACCATGTTTCCTTGGACAAAAGTAGAGTAGATTCAGATTTGGACTTAGCACGCAATAGTAAATTGAAAATATTGTTTCTTATAAAATTAATAGTTTTAAAAATGTAATAGACCGGTTTTTTAGAATTTGACCAACAGCCACTAGTTTTGAAGACACATTTTTTACCAATGACAATCTGGAATATATAGCGCAAAAGTGGAAAGAGGGCATCCGACAAGCTCTAACATCTAGGAATTCCCCTCCTGGAATAACGGTCGAGTATTTGAAAGAGGACGGTCAGCCTTTCTAGTGGGACTAGTGGAAATTCTGGCACTGTTTCATTCAAATTGAATAAATTAATAATGAATTGGCCAGTCTACCACAGTGTAGGAAAGCTTTTGAGCTTTGGCGGTTTGCTTATTTAAACATATTTAAATTCAATTAATGTACAAATATTAATAAAAAGCACTTTTAGTTTCCCAATATGATATTATACATACATACATATATACTATACAATTACAATGCACATTACGTATCATTGTTCTTCCGTTTTATTTATATTTTGTCATCCTATCTGCTGCTTTTTTGGGAACTTTTTTATTTTTTTCGTTGGCGAGTGCATTGAATTTTGTGAATTTCGCTTTGGAATTCAAGGACACATGACGTCAGCTAAACATTTTTTGTGCTCGCTGCTGCTGCTCTTTTTTATTTCATGTTGTGGTTGTTGTTGTATTTTGGGGAATTAAAGCTTGACTGGCTGCCAACGCCTTTGCTTTCTATTTTGTGTTCTTCGTCTTCTCTTCTCTTATGTTTTTTGTTGGTTTCTTTTGTTTTGCGCTTTTATATATTAAATATTTGCACAGCAGCCAGCAGAGCAATTTCTGATAAAGAACTGTACACTGTGTTTGTGTTTGTCTCTCTCGCGGCGATATCTCTTTCTAAATCTCACTCCCTCTCTCTCAGTCACATTATCTTTGGTTCTCGCAAAAATTGTTTTGGCAAACAAAGTCAATCAGAAGTTTGTTTGCGAAACTAAAGCTTTTACTTAAAAAGTACTAACATTATTCCCATAGCTTCTCTTTAATTCGATTGAACTTTATATTGTGATATGATAAGATCAAAATATTTTAACAAAGTATATTTTTTGACCGATTTATTTATTAAATGCGGTTCCAACAAGCTTTAATACGTAAACCAAATATTACAATTTTAATAATAAATTTAATATTTAAAACACTTAATATGTCATAACTTGTCTAAATAGTTAAAAAAAATATTAAACGTAAATTATATTATTATCAATAATAACAGTTAATTAAATATATTGTACATTTGACTCTGTACTAACAGTTTTTTTGTCTAACAAAAAAGACATTGTCAAAGCTCACATTTTTCTTTTTTTTTTTACATCTTAAAATAAAAAATCCAATAAATGTTTGTCAATATAATCAGAATTTTTTTCGGTGTGTTATATCTCTGTTTCGGTTTCTTATCGTTGTGGTTTGGTCATTGAAAGTGCAAGGCGTCGACGCCGGCGTACGCATTTTATTTCCCAACCTCTCTAGAACGCACATTTATTATGCATTTAACGTTCCCTGCTGGCGACTGCAACTATCGTTCCCTCCCCCTTACCACCGCCCCTTGCTGCCATTTAAGATTCGCTTTCGCTTCCCCTTCTTTTTATTTCCAGCGCGCACTCTGTAAAATTTCCATATTGTTTGTCAACCGACCGTCGGACGATTGGATTGCATCCCGGGCTCGGGGCTTCTTGATTCCCGATTCTCAGTTTCGGTCTCTGAATCGGTCTCTAAATAGTATTCGGAGTTGGAGGCGATCAACAGCTCCGTATGCAGTCTGCATGCAAATACTGCAGTTCGCATCAGGACGCACTGTAAAAAATACAGAAAAACTGGGTTTTTCTTTCTATCTAAAATTAAGAAAATTAATCCATTATCTCATACGATTTTAAGGTTATTTAAGTATTATTTTAGATTAAATAATTCGAATATATGTATATATTAAATATTACGTATACGTAATATGTTTTCAGTAAAGTATAATTTCTGAACCTCCTACCTCTATGTTATCAATGATTTATTCTTATTATAACACTTCAACTATATTTCCCTCAGTGCACGTCCCGTGCAGGGAAAGGGAAAGAAAGGGACAGAGCAGAGCAGGGCCAGGGCCCACAGATATCGTCAGAGGCAGCAGTTCAATCACATTGCACAAAAGTTCGAGGTCAGTTATAAAAATAAAATTATATTCCCTCGCTCTCTCGCGCGCTCCCTCTCAGTTCTTTTGCGGACTCTTGGATTGGATGGGCTTTTTGTTTTACATTAATTTCTGTTTGAATGCGACAAAATGGGTTTCTTTGTCTTTGGCTGACTGTGCAGGATCGGGATAGGGATCAAATCATGGGGTTGCTTTAGTCCAGCTCCTGTTTCCTGCTCCTGTTATCGTTCCCGTTCCCATTTCGCTGGCTAAATCGCCATGAGGCACAAAGGCCATTGTTCGGGGACATTGCGGGTCACTCGAGTGGAAGTAGGCCACTGGAGTTCTGTGTAACTTGAGCACCGGTCCGCTGATCGTTCGATCGGCGTTGCAATTGTGTAATGCGAGCCCGCCTCGCAGGGCATTGACTCCTTGCCTCAAGGATAATGAGGGACACTTGGTATATAATTTCATTTAAAAAGTATTTATCTTGGTAAAAAATATATATATATAGAGTGAGTTTTAACATTAAACTTTCCATTGATATTCTTCTAAGTCTGGCTAGGGTTTTTTGTTTAAAAGCCAGGGCCCAGGTCCCAGACAGTCGCTGACCGGTGGAATGCTGTTGAACTTAATTTCGGCTGGTCGGCCAGCCTCGCAATGAAATGAAATTTCGATCATTTCCAGAGAATTCATGCCACAGATTTCGGCGCGACGGTCGCGGGTCCTCGAAACAGACCGAAAACAGCCCAAGAAAAACTAGTTGGACGGGCTTCCAGCTCCACCGTCCTCCGCGCCAGAACCGGGGGGGCACAAGGATGCCGGATCCCGAACTGCGAGACGGCGTCGCAGGCAGGTTCATTAACTTGTTTGCCCCGCCGCACATTGCCGCATTGCCTTGTTGCTGCTTTTGTATTTTATTTTATTTTTTGGGTCCGCCGTCGTCTTTTGCCAGCATCCGCGACGAGACAATAATGATCTTCGCTGGAAACGCGCGAGCCCCTTGCAACTCGTGGCACTCTCAGCTACCCAAAGCTGGGATCTCTTGGCTTCTCCTCCTCCTCGCCGGCAGTATAGCTGGTGGTGATGGTGACTTAATTGCCGCACCCAAATGGCTGGTGAGCTGGACTAGGGATTAGCACGAAATGTATTCGATTCTCAAGCGTGCTTACCACTCTTGAATCTATGAAGGGTATGCTATATGCTTGTCAAGGAGACTCCAGTAACAGGTTTATTTACAGGAAATTTCTTTAAATTAAAAGTTAAATCGAGAATATTCAGATACGTTAAAATACGATGTGTAAATAACAGCTTAAATTAGGTTTATATTTCATAAATTCTATTGTCAAAGAGCCTAGTTATTAACATTATCATTTTGAAGTTGAGCTTCCTATAAATAACCTAAAACCACTTAATGGATATGTACTATTTGCAATATTTAAATATTTTGTTTACGCAAGTTGTCTGCTTTCTTTCGCAGAAACCTGTTTCTGTTACAGCGATCGACATGCAGATGGAAGCAGGGCGGGCTCTACCTATGATCCTTGTGACATTCGCTCATTTTTCACTGTCGCAACTCGGTTTCTCCGATAAAGTGGAGCATATATGTATGTACATATATACTTCCATATATATGTTACTAGCCTTTGATTAATATGAGTTGTGGCTCTTCCGATATCGCTGCAGCCTTGGCCAGAGTCATTTACTCAGCAGAGTGAATCACAACATGGTATGGTCTCAAACTTAAATGTGACTAAGCATGACTCAAAGGGAGACTGGTAACAGAAGGCACCATTGAAGGCGATAATAAAACCACTTAATTAAATACCCCTGACTATTTTCTGAAAACAAAGTCATATGTGGGGAAATTTTATCCAAAGGAAGGTGACTTTACTTTGCATCATTGCCTGGTTTCTACGCGTCGTTTTAAAATTATAAGAAACCTTAAAGCTATTAGTTTTTTCCCTTTTTAAATGGTAAAATTGAGGCAATAAAAAAAAGGACGTAATACAAATGTAATAAAATAAACAATAAACCAAAACAATTAAATTAAATCGTAATTCATTTGACGACACTCTCTAGAAGCGTGGTGAGGCACTCAAAGCGAGTGCACTTTCCAAGCACAGATCTCACATCTCTCGTAAAGCGCAGGGCGTCCAGGAATGGCAGGAGATGGAGGAGGGCTTCGTCCTTTTGACCAATCCGATAGGTTGATATGGGAATGCAGTTGCCCACATTGAAGCTACATTCAACGTTAGAATTGTCCAGTAGCAGTATGTTTGCCATGTCAGCCGAGCACAGAGATATATACTTGGCCTTGAGGCCAGCGACATCGATAGCGTTGTGACGGTAAAATCTCTTGTCTAAGATCCCACGGCCATTATCAAGAAAATCCAGGATGGGCGAAGCGTAATTCTCCGTTCCTAAGGTGAAAACTACCAGGTCATACCATCTGGACACGTCGTTCAGGAATCGATCTATATGGGGACGCTTGTAAACATAGACGTCGCCTTTATAATTGGAAGACGCAAGCAAGAACTTAAAGTCGTGGGGCACGTTGGGTGGTGACCGCCGATGATCTTTTTGAATCCAGGCCGTAATCATAGTCCCGTCCATATCCAGCACGAGTGTCTTCTTAGCCACCCGCTTCAGGCAGCGTCGGGAAACAGGAGTCAAGCTATCATCGTTCAAATATTCTATTGGAGAGTAATCTGCATAGATCTTGTAGATCCTTGCGAATATCAAATTAATAAACCTGCCCAGCCTGGGCTTAAACAGGCATAAGCTCGCCAGCAACAGAACCAAAGTGGTCATTCCATATGAGCTAAAGGCAGTTGGTCTTATAAGTTTCGAGTACTTCACAGATAAATTACTTACAACAATATAAACGAGTCACCAGTCATGGCCTCTTCAAACAAATTTCAACCAGTTTAGGAACAATTTTTAAACTAAGAAACTAGCTTCCGTTAGAAATCTTAATTAAATTCAAAACTAATTTAGTAAAGTTACTTCAAAGGTTGTTCAATTATGTGTATAAAAATTTCCAGAATTTAAGAGATTGACAATAATCGTTAGGGATTCCAATGAAGGAAAAGAAAAGAGCCCCACCCAGAAAATGACACCCTTGACGAATGAATCACAGAAAGATCGATTAATAAAACACTGAACATAAAAACTTGACATGTAAATTTAAAGCTACATTGATTTAAAATCTAAAATTCGTTCTTCTAAATGAAATTTATAATTCAGAAAACAAATTATCAAAATAAAATAAATATTTGATAAGCTTAAGATTTATTAAAGGACACCAAATAAAAATATATATTTGAAATATTTACATACATATATGCCACCTAATTTCCGAACTAAGTCAATCAATTCCCCATTTCCTTTCTATTAATAAATACATTTTTGTGGCACCCCTGCGTATTATTAATTATAATTAAGGAACCATATATTACGTATACGCAAAGGTGAATCTTTCTAAACTACATCCCCAACCAATCTTCAATAATTTTCTGTCTGTGTGGACATTCAAGGAACTTGTCTGGCTTACAATATTCCACTTACAGTGGGTGTTAAACGATCGGGAGTGCGTGTGGGAGACGAATGGAAGGGGATAAGACAAAAAGGGGCCGGGAGTTGGTCCAACAAAATAAACATCCAGGCAATGCAGGGCCAGGCGATGATGACGCACTACAAAGCAGAGCAGGAAAAACAAGTAAAGATAATATAAAAACGATGACCAGGGAGTTAAAGTGCAAGTATAAATCATATAGGAATGAAAATATTAAAAGTGTTAAGACTTTAAAATGGAGTCTTAAATATGTATAAGGAAAAAATAATTTTATATATAAGCATATTTGAAATGTTTGTACACGAAATTATACTTGTTGCCAAATATAGTGAATGTACTTATCTTCCATAAAATGAATTTATAACCAAACAACATCAAACTAAGAAGGGACTTTAACAAAAGAAATTATTTTTTTTATCAAACAGGATTAGCCTTAATTTTTTTCGTTTTCCTTTTAATATTCCTTAGAGTATTATTGTTTTTTTTAGGTGTACAAAGGCCGCAGCACTGACGGAAGTTCGCCAACGATGTCACTCGTGTAAAATATTGCACTGGCCTTGGGAGCAGCACGCACAATGTGACTGCGCCGTCAAGACGATTAACAACGCAGCACAGAATGCAACAGCAGCAGGAACAACAACATTTAACAAAAATACATCCAGAAACTGAAAAAAAAAACAACGGCAACTGTGGCCATGATGCTGGCGGCGTCATCCAGAAAGCATATTGCGCGCATCTGGAGCTGCCGCCTGCACGCGATTGGGATGGAAGTTAAATTAAAAAGCTTTTTAATAATATTTTCTGTGAAATAAAATAATTTAAAGTGCACGAATAAGTTTAATTTTTACTACACATTTAGTCACCATATTCTCATATTGACACAGGTGTCAATTCTTGCTGCACACCCGAGGTGGGTATTAAGTATTTTATAAGTACATTTTTCTTAAAAAAAAAAGTAGCCCCTTGAATAAAGTCCACCCTAATGGATCATCCTACTCATTAGGTTTTTTTTTGGTTACCCTTCCAGGCTCCGAGGCCTGCGTTTTTGCGGTTTCTGTGTGGCGTCTGTGTAGCGCCTGATGCAAGTCAAGGGGAAGATACTTCCCTGGCGCCATCTATGGAGTATAAGCGCAGCGAAAAGCTTTTGAGATCCATGGGTATTGTTCGAAATAAGATAGGCGAATTCACCTCTGGAAAGAGGCGAATGCGAAATGTCAAAGGTAGGGAGAGTTCCCGCTTGTTTCGTGGCGTCTCCCCCTTTGCAATAGGATCAAGGCAGTCGAGCGGAGAAGTTCGTTTTGGTTCAGGAAACATTATTAAAAATAAAATAAAAGAACACGAACAGTAATATCCGCGAGTGAGAAATTTTCAAATCTTCTAATTTAATTTCGCGTGGCCGCTGCCAAGACATACAGAAGTTAACCCCGAGAATTTCATGTGCAGCGCTGAGTCTCTTAAGGTGAGCGGAGTAGGGAGAGAAAAGAACAGCATTTATAGGCCAAGGGGATTAATAGTGCGATTTTTAATCCAGGCTTGGCGCTTAATAAAAGCGCAAACTCTCCGTCGTTTTTTTCTGGAGGCTCGGCGGCCTCAGCACCGGCAGTGGGCTCAGCAGAAGGAGCGGTCCCAGCAGCGGTAGCGGCTACGGCAGGCCTCATCCGAAGAAGAAGCATCAGTGGCCGGAGCAGCTTCAGCGGCCGGAGCGGCATCGGTGCTTCAGCAGGCAGCCTCAAAGGCAGCATCAAAGGCAGCCTCAAAGGCAGCCTCAAAGGCAGCGACGGCGCCTAACAGATAAGCTAGTGCAATTAATTTCATG